>JAADVO010000035.1:0-85280 GCA_023335655.1 Globisporangium spiculum
GATCGCAGCGCTTGGATTGCCGATGATCTTGCTCTTGTACGCAGCGCTTGCCACGGCAACTGCTTCTTTGCGCGAGACGGACTGGTAGGCAGAGGCACGTAGGAGCTGGCGAAGCAGCTTGGACACCTCCCGCTTAAACCCACGAAAGACGACGACGTCCAATGGCTGCACGAGATGAGTCGCGTTTGGTGTCAAGAGCTTGAGCACGACGCCTCGCTGCTCACAGTGGTTCGCGACAGCGGCGCTCAAGTGTGACGGGCACCCGTCGCAGATGAGGAGCAAGGGGCGGGGAACGTGCTCGGGGACGTTGTCGGCAAAGTGGTCGATCCACAGCTCGAAGATCTTGGCGTTCACGAATCCCTTCTCTGCCGTGATGACGCTGGCGCCGTCGATCGAGCAGCCGCCGAGCGACGTGCGGCTTACCCGCTTTCCTGGCACGACAAAGAGCGGCGTGATCGCACGCCCCTCCGCGCCCACGGCAGCGACGACAGACAAGTGAAACGACGTCTCTGGGACCTTTGTCCACACGCTGGAAGACTCACGCACAGCAACGACGGACTTGGACTGGTGCTTGCTGACGAAACTGGTTTCGTCCATGTTGTAGATCCGAGCCGCGTCCAACTTGAGCTCGATGACGTCCTTCGCCACGGAGTGAAACAGCTGCCAGAACACGGCCACACCGCCACACTGCCGAGCACGTGAGAGAGGCTCAGACGCACGGAGACAGAGCTCGTGATGTCGAGCCATGAAGCGCGTGCGGTATGCGGGCGAGAATGTGGCTCATGAACTGGTTGTGATTCGAACCGCCCAATCAAATTGTTCTGTTTCTTTGTGCAGCTGATTTGATTGGTTGATAATAAAAATGGCTCAAGAATTGAATTGGTTCATGGATTGATGATTTACGTTATCACAAATACAAACAAAGCTGCCCAAAATGCAAAAGCGCACTTCTAACTTATTTTTAATATCAGTAAAGCGCCTTACTCAATCCAGGACATTGGACTATCAACTGCTCTGTTCCAACAGCAAAAGCCAAAAAGCAAAAGCAATTCTCCAGCATGAGCAAGCGCAGCTTTGAGGAGAGCGGCGGCGATGCTAATGGCGCCGCGCACGACGCCAAGCGCCGCAAGTGCCCGTACCTGGACACGATCAACCACCAGATGCTGGACTTCGACTTCGAGAAGGTGTGCTCGATCTCACTCTCGGACCAGAACGTCTACGCGTGCCTCGTGTGCGGCAAGTACTTCAAGGGCCGTGGCAAGGCCACCCACGCGTTCACGCACTCGGTGCAGAGCGCGCACCACGTGTTCATCAACCTGCAGAACGACAAAATCTACTGCCTGCCGGACAACTACGAGGTCGTGGACCACTGCCTCAAGTCCATCAAGGACGCGCTGCGGCCGTCCTTCGAGCCCGCGCAGATTGCCAAGCTTGATCAGAACCGCATCCTCGCGCAGGACGCGTTCGGCGTCTCGTACCTCCCAGGTAACGGATGCGATTATGATAGCCTTGTGTAGCTGCCGCGCATGTATACTCTGTAGCTGCGCGCTGTGTGCATGTCGAACTGATCGTATGGCATTGTGTCTTGTATGCAAACATCAGGGTTCATCGGTCTCAACAACTTGAAAAACACCGACTACATCAACGTGGTCGTCCAGGCGCTCGCGCACATCCCGCCACTGCGCAATTACTTCTTGCAGGCGTCGTCCGAAGTGACCAAGTCCAAATCGCAGCTGGTGCATCGCTTTGGCGAGCTGCTGCGCAAGATGTGGAGTCCGCACAACTTCAAGAACACGGTAAAGCAGCCCATCCATCCACTCCCTCATTGCTCTGTACCCATTCGCTCGCGATTGAGATTTAAGCTTTCCACTAATGCGTGTTGCGGATGTGTGTTGTTACCATACAGATCAGTCCGCATGAGTTTGTGCAGGAGGTGTCGGTGAGCAGCAAGAAGCGCTTCCACGTGGGCAAGCAAAACGAGAGCGTCGAGTTCCTCTCCTGGCTGCTCAACGAGCTGCATCGCGTACGTGGTATCCTGTGCTCTGTGTATGCCAATTGAACCTTGTGTGGCTAATGGTGATGTGTGTATCCCTCCATGTTCGTGGTTCACAGGGTCTGGGTGGATCGTCCAAGCCGGGTAGTAGTATCATCCACAAGTGCTTCCAGGGGTTCATCGAAGTGACGACAGTCGATGAAAGCAAAGCAGCGGAGCCAGCTACAAGCGGAAAGTCTCCTTTCTTGTAAGGATAAAACAGTCACTCGTTGGGGTGTTGCTGTGAGTTCATGCAGTTTGTATCCGACTAATCCCACATATCACTTTGGCTGTAGGCTGATGTCGCTGGACTTGCCGTCGACACCGTTGTTCAAGGACTCGCAGGGTGGGAATATCATCCCTCAGGTGCGGTGCAGTTTGTCGATGTCGTTGGTGCTCGCATATGCATGATGTTGATACTTACATGAGACTCGCTTGTTGGTTGTGCGTTCAGGTCCCTCTCTTCACGGTGCTTGAGAAATACGACGGAACCCACGTGACGGTGAGTCCAACCTTGCTCCCCCTTAATTTGATGCTTCACAATGTCCGTTGCTCTAACACAGCGTTCATCACTGAGCGTTTGCTCTGTTGTTTTAACCTTCTGTGCAGCACATTCTGCAGGGCTCGCAGCGCCTGAAGAAGACGTACAAGATCGAGTCGTTGCCGCCGTACATTATTTTTCACGTCAAGCGGTTCACGCGCAACAACTTCTTCACGGAGAAGAACCCGACGATCGTGAACTTTCCCGTGAAGAACCTGGAGCTCCGCGAGTACTTGAACCTGGACGAATCAATCCCAACAGAGGAAGAGCTGGCGAATATGTGAGTTTTGTGAAGGCTATCACTGCACACACAGTGCGCTGTATCGGCCTGGTTGATCGGAATGTTTGACTGAATCAAATTCTGCCTCTTGCGTGGGTAGGTCGATCTCTGACTTGCGCACCATTTTGTCCAAGCACAAGGTGTCGTCCAAGGTATGTTCATTATCTGTCTGATCTTATGTGGTTTTCATAACTTGATATTCACCATGTGTGTGTGTCTTCTTAGGACTGTGTTGAGAAATCCGACTTAGTGGAAAAAGTGATGCAAGTGACTGTCCCTTCGACCAAGTAAGTGTCGTTCCTGGCGCTACTGCGGTCCACTGCCTTGAGCAGGAGCTCTAAACGTTGCTTTGACATTTTGTGTGCTTAGGTACAACTTGATCTCAAACATTGTCCACGACAGCCCCGTGACGACTGGGAAAGAAGCAGCTCTGAAGACAAACCCGTTGACGGAAGGAAGCTATCGCGTCCACGTGCAGAATAGAGTAAGACCACTTTCACTGGGGTCTATTCCTGGTGTCTAACTGCAACAGGTTTCTAACTGCAACATGTGTGGTATTTGTGCTAGGCTACGGAGCAGTGGTACGAGATCCAGGACCTTCATGTCCAAGAGACGATGCCGCAGCTCATCGGCGTCTCCGAGTCGTACATGATGGTCTACGAGCGAAAGGAATGAGCACGTGTTACAACTTGCGGCGCTCTTCCCATGTAGAGATGATGAAAGCCGTTCCCAGAAACGCGCAACAAGAAGGACAAGGTGAATCCTTTTCTTGCCACTCATACTCCACCAAATTTGATTTTGTTTGTTTATTTGTGCAAAGCTCACTTCCCACCAACAGCAGAGACGCCATACAAGTCATTCCATGCGAGCAGTGACTTGACAGTCTCTCTCGAGACGCTTGGTCGCACGCGCGTGATCGCGGTTCTAAAGTCGCTTGCGTTGACGCCACGCACGTCCTCGCTTTTCACCTGCGTGATGCGCGCGCCGAGCTCTCGGATCGGCCCCATGGCGGCGTCTTTGCAGAGCGCCTTGAGGTCGCTGCCAGAGTACCCGTCAGTGGACTTGACGATCGCTACCATGTCACGCGTGGAGATCGATGTCTTCTGTGAGTTCAAGAGATGGCGAAGCAGCGTTTCTCTCGACTCTTCGTCTGGAAGTGGCACTAGAGAATAGAAACAAATGCTGTGGGTTGAGATCGCGCCGCTACCAACTAAAGCCACAAAGAAGAAGAGCGTACCGTAGATTCGTTTTTCAAGGCGTCGGATGATCGCTTCGTCCAGTTCTTGCGGCAAGTTGGTTGCCCCCATGACGAGGATCCGGTCGTCCGGTGACGACGCGGCGCCATCGAGCTCTGTGAAGAACTGTTCCGTTTTAGAGCAAAGCCAGTCAAAATCAGGATTGATCGTCGAGATGACAAATCCACTGCATAGAGCTTACACACCTGGTTCTTGATTCGCCTGCTCGCATCGTTCTCTGAGGCGGACCGCGTGGACAGCAGCGCGTCCATCTCGTCGAGAAAGATCACCGCCGGCTGCAGCTCGCGCGCGATCTCAAAGAGCGTGCGCACCAGCTTCTCGCCTTCGCCGACCCACTTCGAAGTCAAAGTGGACGCCGAAATGCTGCACAACCATCGAGAAAATCGAGACGTTAAACACTTAGCACACATATGCACATACAGTAGTAAGTAGAGAAGGTATGTGTGCATACGCACTTGAAGAACGTCGCGTTCGACTCGGTCGCAACGGCTTTCGCGAGCAGCGTCTTCCCTGCAGTAGCAACATCCGAATTGTGAGACTCAAGTGCCATGATCCAGATCAACAGAATGGCTTGCAAGTACCTGTTCCAGGGGGTCCGAAGAGTAGCACGCCGCGTGGTGGCGCCAGCAGTCCCGTGAACAGATCCGGCCGCAGACTCGGGTAGATCACAGCTTCCTGTTCGAATGCATCACCATGAGATCGCATCCAGCTAATTTGCAGCAACACTCCAATGAAGAGAATGACAGTATTGCACTCGTGTACCAACCTGAAGGATCTGTTTGGCGATATGTAATCCCGCAATGTCGTCCCACGTCACTTTGGGCGATCGGTCCAGCACTTCGTCGAGGATCGTGTGCGCGTGCTGCGTGTTGTGCTTGATAAACCCGGACCGCTGCGCTGACTTTGTCGGTAGTGAGCTGTATGCTGATGTTGCTATCTATAAGCATATTAAGTCCTCAAAGTCAGCCAGAGTCCATCGAGATCTTAATAATCGTTATCGGCCAAATGTACCGTAGTGAGAGCTCCATTCTGCGAGCCATTGGCATGGTGCACTTGCTTCTGCTGCTGAAGCTCCGCCTTCAGGAACTCGGCTCGCGACATGTACTCGTTGATCTTCTTGCGCAGCTCCTTCTGGGCATCTTCATTTGCTGATTCTAATATATACGCACACACAGGACAACATATCAGTCAGTGCCGAAGCAGTACTCTTCACATGTTGCATTCTCATGCATTCTGTTAACCCACGCCACGTACGCTGCAGTTTGAGCATCATCTTCTCGATGCCTGTCGCGTAGAGGTCCACTGCGAGCACGTAGTCGCCGCGAGTGTCTGCGCACACAGCAGCCTCGACGGCCTTGGCGATCTCCGCGTCCGTCTTGTCCGTCGCGATCCACGCCAGCAAGCGCTGCATTCTCAGTAGTTCGGTATTCTTGCGTTGGTCGTCACTGAAGAATGAATTATCAGTAGGGATGTTGGACACCTGAATGGAACTCTTCACTAAATTCACTCCATTTTGGCCAATCAATCACATCGAATTGTATTTTCAGCCAATCGAATACGTTATACCGCGGCAGGCTTTCCACCGCCCATTGATTTGATGCACTTGCCATATTTTTGATTCCAGATCACCACGCACGCACACACACAAGCAGAATAGAAATGCTGCGACGAGTTGTCGGACAGATCGCGCGCGCCGGCGTGGCGAGCGCTCAGCCCTTTGGTGTGGGCGTGCGCTTCGCGAGCATCAACGGTATGTCTCTCTCTCTCTACAGCGCTGGCGCAGCCGGCTCATTGCGTGACCGCAAGGAAGCAGCGGAGCTGTCGCACCACGAGTGTATCCTGATGGGCTGAATGGGATGCATGCGCACGTGCATGGCGTGCTGTGATGTTTCTACGCAACAGGCAACCAGATCCGAGTGGGCATGGCGCTGGACATCGAAGGCCGCATCTACCGCGTGACCAAGAACCAGCACGTCAAGCCTGGCAAAGGTGGCGCGTATGTGCAGGTATGGTCTTTGATTTTGTGTTCATGGCGAGTGGCGCTCCAATCGACTGAACCCTACATCCTGCCTGTATCGTGTATCATCGTACACTCAGGTGGAGATGAAGGAGATTAAGACGGGCAACAAGACGAACCGCCGCTTCCGCGCCGCCGAGAGCGTGCAGAAGGCGCCGCTCGGTCCGGACCAGTTCTTCCAGTTCCTCTACCAGGACGGCGACAAGCTCGTGCTCATGCACAACACCAGCTTTGAGCAGGTTTGCTCTTCAGTAGATGCTGCTATGCTTATGGATGCTCGACTACTGCGGATACAAGTCTGACTGTGTTGTGTATGCGACAACCTTACCTCTTGCATTGCAACTATAGATGGAGGTCCCAAGCGATCTCTTCTCGGACCGCCAGATGGATTTCCTACTCGAAGGCATGACGCTCACGCTCCAGATCGTCGACGGCGACGTGCTCTGGGCCAACATGCCCGAGCACGTCACGCTCGCAGTAACGGTACGTCAAGCACGCACACATCAGTCAACCCTGAGAGTGCTCTTATAGAACAGCGACTAACCTTGGTCAATTCTCTCTCTCTCTCTGTATGCATAGAAAACGACAGCGAAGGGCGTGGCGGACACGGCGCTGAGCGTCAAGGACGCAACGCTCGAGAACGGCGCGGTGGTCAAAGTGCCGCTCTTCATCGAGGTGGGCAACCAAGTCAAGGTGGCCACCGAGGACGGTTCGTATGTCGACAAGCTCTAGCCTGCCTGTCTGCGACACGTTCCAGTTACCGTACCGGTAATCACGCGGAGAGCTCACGTCACGCGGAGGGAGGAGGCTCTTACGTGAGGTGGACGCCAGCTGGGAGTGTACCCATGAGCAAACGGATAGACGGACAGGAGTGGGATGATGGGCATCAATCAGTTTTATTCGAAGTCTTTCTTGTCAACAAGAGTCAGCGAGCAACCCAGAAATCCTCCAAATCCCAAATCAAAGATCTTTTTTGTCTTGCAGGACTCTTTGCGTTTGAGACCTCAGCGCCATCAGCGCCATCAGCTCGAGCGCCATGTTGATGGATTCATTTTTGCTACGAGACATCCATCACATATATTTTTTACGTGATACTTCCAGAATTCCATACAGGCAGATAGCCTCTGATCTGATTTTGTAAGGGCCACCACCTGTGTGAGTGAATAAATGTCCTCCTTGCATGGGTGCATGGATGGATGGTGGATATGTGTCGCAGAGCCTCAAGGGTCGTTTGGCCAGCTGCGATGTTAAACTGCTGGACCAATCCTCAAAAGGTCGTCTTCCCCATTTCAGCCAATTATATCAATAGAAAACTATTTTAGCGAATTGTACACTCGCACGTCCGAGTTTTCTGGCCAATCAAACCCACAATGTGACGAAATACTTTTCAGCTTGACAACAAGACGAGAGAGCCGTAAATGAAATGAATAGGTTGATGACTCGTGCGGTTGCGTGCGCAGAACGCAGCAGCAGCGCAGATAAGATTGACAGGCGCTTGACGACCGCTCTCTGGAAGTACCGCAGGTAGAGACGCAAGTGCTAGTGCCCAGTCGTGTGTGCAGTGCTCACTCCCGAACTCGCACTCGCGTGCTCACTCGACCGACCTCCTCCTTCCCATCCAGAGCTCGACATCTGGAGCTGCTCGTCTCAACCCTCACCAGCACCTCACCATGGCGCTCTCGACCCCAGCCCAAGTCGCGACGGCCGCGTCGACCTCCAGCAATGCCGCTACTGCGTCGTCATCCTCGTTGTCCTCCTCGAGCAGCGGCAACAGATACCATCTCCGCCAGAGCAGCGAGCCGCCAAAGACCATCGCGAGCACGATCCTGAAGCGCCACGTCGAGCAGCGACAGCGGTTCGACTCTGCGGACTACGCGCTCATCCAAAGCGCAGCGGCAACGGCTGCAGTCAATGCGCAGCAGCAACAACGCTTCGTCAGCTGTGGTACGATGGCAGATGAGCAGGAACCCGAGCCCGAAGCGCCAAAGCAGGACACGGCGCCACCGTCGCCATCCCGACTTGCGATCGACACACTATCAGTGAGCAATGGCAATGGCAACTCACGCGGTGGGTACCCACAGCAGAACGTGCGGCGCATCCGCCTGCAGCGCTTCGACTCGGCGGACTGGGTCATGGACGCGCTCCCATCTGACGCCGCCAGTCCCAGCTCTAGTTCCCCGAAGCGCTCTCCACGGACCTCGCCGCGACCTTCCTGTCGCGACACGTCCACGCAGACGTCGGTCGCGAAGCTGATCCTGGACCGCCACGCGTATACGACGTGCCACTTTGTGACCACGCCCGTTGACAAACCCCAGTGCTGCGCCGAGAAGGCGTGAAACACGCGAGTGCGCGAGTTTTTGTGAGGAAGTTGGAAGTTGAAAGTGTATAGTAAGTAAATCCCAGATACAGTGATCTATAGAGTCGTATGCGAGGCCATCGGCAATTCTGTAAATGTACCACCACGGTGCATGCCTTTTGGTTGGTAAAGTGAATCAATAAAGAGTGGTGAGCCCACTTCGATTAAGTACGTTTGTTTGTATTGACTCGCTTTTTGCCGCTTGAACAGAAATCGTCATACTCCCACACAAACAAACACAATGATTTCTGGCTTGAAGAAGCATGCGCTAGGTCGGTGGGTGGGCTCCGCATGAAGTGTCATTATGAAGTGAGTCTGATAGGACTGCAGCTACTGACTGACGACTGAGTGTTCTGTGCAGTGGTGCTCATCGCGGTGCTCGTGGCGACGTACCAGATGTACCGCCTCGAGTCGCAGCGCACGCGGCGCGGTGTTGAAGTGGAAGAGGAGGTGCGATCCATGTGTCTACCAATCTATTGAGCGAATGCATCGTTTACATGAATGCTAAGCCGCATATTCTTGTATGACGGGTGGTATTACGCGCAGTTCGAGCGCGCGACGCGGCTCCTGCAGAGTCAGCTCTCGTTCCCGACAAACGCTGCTGCTGGTGGTGGCGTTGGCAAGTACGAGGTGCGCGTCACGCAGGCGCTGCATGGGAAGCACAAGAGCGCAATCGTGATCAATCGAGCGCACACCATTCCGCGTATAGGTACGATACCATGTAGGGATACAAGCCCACATACCAGCGCCACTTGTATACGGAAGATTATCATAACGTTGTTGATGCGCGTGATGCAGAAGCGGAGCTCTTCGTGGACCAGCAGCTCATGACCAAGCGCAAGCAACAGCACAAGAGTCATAAGAAGCCCCGAAAAGGTCCAGTTGGAGCTGGGAAAGCAGCAGCAAAAGCAGCAGATGCGAACGACTTCCCTGTGCTGCGCCTGCGGGTCTACGACCACGCGACCATGGATGCCGTCGCCAAGGTACAGTCAGTGCACTGAACGAAGACCTAATACTATCATGATCCTGAGCCGTCCGTGGCTGAATCCATATTCATACTCATACCAATCTGACACACTATTGCTCTGTGGTGTACCGATGCCACAGACGCTTCAGCAGAAGAAGATCATCGATTCGTACGATTGATTCCTGCTACTGATAAACAAACGCGAATATCCTATAGAGCCCTACTTGAAAACACAATGCCTAGTGGTGGATTACAGGTTGAACATGTCGATCTCTTCGTCTTCATCGTCATCGTCCTCCTGGTTCTCCGTTGTCTCTCCTGCAGCAGCAGCGGCGGCTTCACTATTGGGGTCTGGGGCGTCGAGAATGCTCGCCACCCAAGGGTGCAGAAAGCGCGGAGACCTGAGCTGCTGCTGTTGAGTTCTCTCATTCCCATTGTTGCTGCTGTTGCTCAGATGTTCCTTTGCTTGCTTGAGCTGCGCAGTGCCGTCCTGCCATCCAAACTGGATCACCGTCACAGTGAGGTTGTCGCTGCTGCCGCGCTTGTACGCCTCCTTCACGATCGCGTCCGCAGCTCTCTTGGGGTCTTCAAAGTGCGCGAGGCCGATGTTCACCGCGTCCTGGTTGCTCATCACGTCCCAGATGCCGTCACACGCGACCACGATGAACAGATCCTCCCGCTCAACGGTGAAGCGCTTGACCTCGGGCTCGCAGGACACGAGCGCCGTCGGCACTTTGAGCGGTCGGTCCCCGAATGCGCGTGACACTGCGAGATATGTCGACGACTTGGGTTGCTGCTGCACAGAGAGCCCCGCGCCTGTCGCGGAATAGACGCGCGCGATGCCTGCAAAGGTACCGACAAACCCTCCGGCGTTGAGGACGCGCTGCTTCTCATCCGGTCGACTGGGCTTGTGGTCGGCGGTCAGTGGGATCCCGTGGCCACCTCGACAGAGCACGGCGCGACAATCCCCCAGGTTGATCGTGTAGTACGCCAGTTCAGGCGTGTGACTGGTGCAGCTGGTGTTGTTGCTGGTGCCGCCGCTGATGAACCAGAGCAAGAGTGCAGTCGAGCCATCCCGCGACGGATTTTTCTGCACCACTTGAGCGTCAGTCTTCTGGAAACTCTCGGTGAACGCGCGCTTGAACTGCGCATCTTGGTTTAGGACCCAGGCGCGGAATTGGTCGCACCGCTGCGCTTCCTCCGCGTTGATCTGGCAGATGGCGTCCTGCATCGCGAGGACTGCGCTATGGAGCTGCTCATAGAGTGCTTTGACTTCGTCTTGCTCTTCTTCGCCTTCATTGCTTAGCGGTACAGTTGCTGCTGTTGCGATATTGGCACCATCGTCCATCATTTGCTGCACTTGCGCCAGCTGTTCCTGGAAAAGCTGCAATTGAGTCTCAATCTCGAGCTTCCGCTGCGCCTCCTTCTCTGAATGTGCTGTGAGCACCTCTAGTGCCTCCATATCTTTCGTGTGGATGTGCTGCTTGATACTGGAGCTCATGTTCTTCAGCAGATTCCGCACGAGGAGCTCGACTGTGAACACGCCGCCGTGTCCGTCAAAGACGCCGAACACAGGACCCGGGAAGCGTGTCGTGTCGGTCACATATCGGTCTTCGTTGCTGGGCTTCATGCCTTGCCACGACTCGGTCGCAAAGCGCAGCTTTTGAATTGAGAACCCGGTTGTCGTGGCGCTCTTGTCAGTTGGGTTCACTTGTGTTGATGTGGCGGTGACGTTCCGCTGCTCGCTCTGGGCCTGCGTGCTGCTAGCACCGCCACCACCACCAGCTCCGTCAGCAACACTGTTATCGCTACTCACATGTCGATGTTGCTTCGTGCGCTCGTGCATCTCAGCATCGCTCTCGTCGTCGTCCTCGCGCTGCTTGCGCTTGAGTTGCTGCGGCGGCGACATTGCTCGTTCTTCCTTATTTCAGGAAAAATGAACTGTTCATTTTACAACCTGCCCTCACGTGTGTTTCTAAAAAAATGGCTAAAATGACTAAAAGAAGGTTTTTGAGGCTAACATTGGGTTGAAGATGCTAAAATAGAGCATTTTATTAGATCGAATCTATTTTTTTGTCGTTTTCTTCTCTTTCCAGTCGCAATCCATTCGCTGGATCCACATCGCAGAGCAAGGGGCAAATGCTGCTCATGCAGCCATCATTCACAACAACAGACAAAGTGAGTACCAGTGACTAGTTCGAACAAATCCCACCCATACACAAGAGACAGACACGTACATGGACGTCGGATAGGTCTGCGGCCACTGCACCCAGAGCTCCTCCACGCGCTCGAGCGCACTCTTGTCCAGCGCCACTACAAACACCGCGTCGAACCCACCAGCTTCAAACGATAGACAGATAGCAAACGCAAAAGATCAACAGCAGTCAGTCAGTCAGTCCATTGAGGTAGCAGTAGCAGCGGCAGAGGCAAACGCACACCACGCACGAGAAATGTAAATAAACACACGCACCTCCAGGAACCCCGGCGATGAGCACGCCTGGGAGCGCCATGGTCGCGTCCACGAGCGCGGTTTGCTCAGCAGGCTCGATTGGGACATGAGCGCGCTCCCCCATTTCACTTTGCCACAAATCAACAGATTGGAATTCAGAGTGTAAAGTTAGAGAGGTACTTCCAAATGGAGTAGTTGACCGCTCTTCGAGCGTACGTTAACTCACCACAGCAAGCTTCGCACTTTCAGGAACGCCTCGCGGATGCCAGTCAAGACTCGCCCAAGCGCTGGATCAATAGTCTGCCACTGGAGGTAGGCATACAGGTGTACATACATACACAAGTCAGTTCAATAGCATATACAAGAATGTCGTTGCCATCGTTTCCACACAAACCGACCTGCTCGAAACTGCGTTTCGCCATCTCTCTTCTGGCATTCTCGTAACGCGACGCTTCCTGTTGAGGGAACACCCCAAAGAGCTCTGCAAGCTCAGCAAAACCAGCTTCCACCTGGCAATTGTGGTGGTTGAGGCTCGTAATGACGCGCTCTGCTTCCTCTGGCTGGGCTTTCTGCCAACTCAGCACCTGGCGAACCATCGACACGGTCGCAGAGCCAGCAGATACGTCACCCATAAACAAGCGGAAACTCGACGGCAGCTTGAACGGTTTCTGCACAAATTAGCATCACCACTACGACCATCAGCAAGAGAGCTTATCATCACCGTATCAACATGAACATAATGGGTTTTGCGACGTACAACACGGTGCTCGACATTCCACTTGACATGGTCTTGCAGACATTTCCGAAGAGCCGCTGGCTGTAATGCCTCTGGAGACGTGAATTCGTCCAGGATTGACGCGGGAAAGCGCGTGTACCGCTGCGATCCAAAGCACGCGGCTGACACGTCAAAGCCACTGCCGATCTACAAGATCAGCGTGATGCGAGGTGAGTTTGGATTATCTCAGTAGCAATCAAGCATACAGAGCGATAAGCTCGCACCTTACGTTGCACAAAGCAATGGCTGAGCTGCGCCAAGTTGTGGATGAGCTCCAGATTCACAGTGTCCTCTTCAAAGCCACTGTATTCGGGGAGAAAGAAGCAGACGAGCGCGCCAACGAGCGACGTCACGAGCGCCGCCGAGCTGCCCATGCCCGTCTTCATAGCGACCTTGTCGCCATTTGCCTTCTCTGCAGGAGTATCACAGAACACACAGACTGTGAGGAAACAACGTACAAAGTTCACAATTATATAGAATAGGCTCAAACAATGGCGCAAAATAACCACCTTCCATGAATGGGGGGAGGAATCTCTGGAGCGCCGCAAGGTTGCGCCGGTGCAAAGTCTCGTTGGCTGCCTGAAGCTGTTCGTAGCATAGCGACACACAGGTAGGGTCAGTGCTAAGTTCACTCCTCAATACTCTGATACGTTGGAGGGCTCACTCGTTGAACTTGGGAGTAAAAGTCGTTGTCTGCTTGGAGTAGCACATGCATTTGTGCATTGTCCGCGTTTGCATTTAGCTCTTGGGCTTTGGTGGCGATGCTGGACGGCGCGACGCCTTCAATGCCGTTGATCACGCAGAGCAGCGTCTCTTCAATGTACGCATTGCGATCCGAGTCGTTACTGTATCAACACACTCAATCTGTTAGCACAGATGCAATGCGCGAAAGGTTTTACGAGGGTACGTCGGTAAATTACCTCACAATAAACTGGTACGCTCCAGCAAGCTCTCCGTCACCATGACGCAATACTCCTCGGATTGTTTGGTTGAACTGCGGGCTCTCAATGAGCACTTCCATTCCATCTACATCGCGTTCGCTGTTTGCATCGCTATCAATTAAATCACCAGCAGCATTGCTGGTATCCTATGCATCACCACAATGTAAAAAAGAATGGTAAGGTCCATGCTGGCACACCCACACCATAATCGATTGATCAATGCACATGCACCTGAGCAGCAGAAGCAGCAGAAGCAGAGGACGACACGCGCGCGTAGAACCGCGCTGTGCTCGCGAGCACGAGACCCGAGTACTTATGGTCTAGTACGAGGTATCCACCGGTGATCAGCACTTTGCCAGGCGCCGACACGCACACGCCGCCGCCGGTGCTGGTGTCCCCACGATGCGCCATTTCGAGCTACGAGCAATTGACGTGATGGTTGATTTTGGAGCTTCGACTAAATACGTATCGAATTTATACGACGCTTTGCTGTACATCCCAAAACCAGCCACATTCGAGAAACATTCGTAAAATCGAGTGACAAAAATATCACTCGCGTTGGCTCGCGACGCCTTATTCCGCCTGAATGTCTTTGGTTTTGTATGCCATTCCGCTTTTCAGACGCCAACTCACACAGTCAGTCAGACTCCCTGACTTGCATCTCATTGCCCGAGACAGACAGGAAGAAAAGACACGATGGAGGATGCCGTGCTGGTGCTCGTGATGCTCTTCGTGCTGGTCATGTCGTCGTTCATGCTCGACCGCTACTCATGCATGGTCATCTCGCAGTCGGGCTTCGCGCTCGTGTTCGGGCTCGTCGTGGGGCTGCTGCTGCTCGTCACGGGCAAGCGCGAGTCGCTGAGCCACCACCTGAACCTAGACAACACGCTCTTCTTCGACGTACTGCTGCCGCCGATCATCTATGAAGGAGGCTTCTCGATCAAGCGCCAGGCGTTCTTTCGCAACTTCCCTGCGATCATGAGCACCGCCGTGCTGGGCACGGTCATCGCCACATGCATCACGGGCGGCGTGCTCTATTTCGCGGGACAGGTCGGCGCAGTCACGGCGCTCTCGTGGGTCGAAGCGTTCCTCTTTGGCGCGCTCATCAGCGCGGTCGACCCGGTCGCGACGCTCGCGTGCTTCAACAAGCTTAACGCGCCACCGCTGCTCTTCAACCTGGTCTTCGGTGAAAGCGTGCTGAACGATGCCGTCGCGATCGCGCTCTACCAGACGCTGCTCAAGTGGAAGCCTAATATTGACCTGAACGCGCACGAGCTGCTGTTGGTCGCTGCGAACACCGGCGGCATGTTCGTGGGCTCGCTCCTGGTGAGCTCGATGATCACACTGCTCGGTGCGTTCCTGCTCAAGCGCAAGATGTTCGCGACGCTGCGCCACTTCCCGACCTACGAGATCTCGCTCTGCCTGATCTTCAGCTTGCTGACGTACTTTGTCGCTGACAGCTTGAACCTGAGCGGCATCGTGTCGCTGTTCTTCTCCGGCACGATGACGGCGCACTACCACTTCCACACGATCTCGAAAGCCGCGCAGCACTCGTTCACGCACTTGCTGCACACCACGGCGTTCATCTGCGAAAACATTGTGTACGTGTTCATGGGCACGTCGGTGATCATGCTCTTTGCGGGCCACGTCGACAAGGACGCTGGCACGGCGCTTCGCGTGGACGACATCGACTGGAAGTTCATCGCGCTCACGCTCGCGGCGTGCCTCGTGGCTCGATTCTTCAACATTTTCCCGCTGCTCGGGCTCTCGAACTGCTTCCGCTCGACCTCGGAGAAGATCTCGACCAAGTACATGACCGCGATCTGGTTCGCAGGTCTGCGCGGCTCAATCGCGTTCGCGCTCGCGAAGAACTGGTCGTACATCGGTCTCAAAGGCGCGTCGCACCGGAAGCTGATCGAGTCGACGACGCTGATGGTGGTGCTGTTCACGACGATCGTCGTCGGCGGTCTCACGGGTCCATTCCTGTCAATCCTGGGCTTGGTGAGCAAGGATAAGAAGGACGATATGCGCGCGCAGCTTGAATCCGACACGGGGTCGTCCACAGATGGCACGGTGTCTCCAGCGGCTCCTCGACTCCAGACGCGTCATGTGCCGCGCCGATCGATGCACTACATCGTCAGTCAGGGCAACGGCGAGAACCAGACTCCGTTTGTCGAAGTGCCTACATCGGAGAGCACGGCGACGACAATGGATATGCTCCGCCCCGAGGTCGTCTTGACGCCGCGTCCCCAGATGCTCGACAGCTCGAGCGATAGTGAGGACGATGACAGATGGGGCGAGTCTCGCACGACGACCCAGCCGCCTGCGATCCAGCGCGCCACGTCGAATTCGAGTAGAGAATCGATCACAGGCGCGTTCTTCCGCTCGTGGCAGGCGTTCGACGCGTCGCGCATGCAGCCGATCTTTGGTGGCGCGCACTCGCAGGCGCAGGAGTCGCAAGCGTCCATGGTGGCATTGCCGCACCTGCAGCAGTCGACTGCGACTAACGATTCCCAGAGCATCACGCTGCGAGAGATCACCAAGATCCGAAAAGAGAACTTGGTGTGAGCTAATTAACCGAGCGAGCGAGTAGCAAAGTTGACGAAGAGCTCCAGTTACTAGCAGCTCCACGTTTTCCCTGCTGGCTGGCTCCCTTCTCTTCGTGTTTTCGCAGCAAAGCGTCAAGAGCCTCTATCTATATGTCCTCTTTATCAAACAGGACTTCTTCATGTTTCCATATTCCTCGTCCTCTACACGCACGCCTTTGGTAAATAACTCTACATAACAGAGTGTCAGAGGCTTTTTCTCATCAGTTCTCCATTCCATTCAGCAAGTGTAGCATTTTATGTGGCCAGTTATGCGGTTTCTTCTCAACTGACGATCGCTTTAGAGAGGGTCTGCTCCGCACTGTACCGCGCTGCTATTGCGGAGAAGCAATTAGAGAACGTGACGTCAAATGCGCACACCGTCGACGACGAGCGAGCAGCGACGCGAAGTGAACAAACAGGCGGACGATAAAGACGACAAGCATGACACGCCATGAGAGCGACGCGCATGCGCAGAATGGCGAGGTCGACGACGACGGTGTGCAGCAGCAGCAGCGACTGAAGAGAGTCGACGGCGAAGAGGAGGAACGAAATGGCAACGACAACCAAAGGGAAGGCGAAGGCGAGGAAGATGAGGAGGAGGACCTCTCGTTCATGCCGCCGATCGACGAGCTGGAGAACCTGATCCTGGAGGCGTACAACAACATGCAAAGCGACGGCGAGTTCATTTTCCTACCGGATGAGGTCGCGCAGAGGCTGCACCAGGTGGCGCAGATGGTGCGTGATGCAAACAGCAAATAGGGAGGGAATGTGGCTGTGCGGTTGCTTTGCGTTATTCTCTCTTTGTATCTTTGCTCGCTCGATGGTAGAGTGTGCTGCAATTAACGTTATAGTTCTTGGATAACTCATAGATGCAAGAGGCGAATGCGGGCTTGGAGGACGATGGAGACAACCAGCAGCACCAGTCGGACGCAGAAGACGCCGGCGACGCCATCAGCGATGACGAGACGGGAGCGTCCCAATCCACCGAGTCTCTGCAGGAAAACGATCTACAGGAGCCCGAAGAAGAAGACGAGGAGAGGCAGGAGAGAGAGCAGGAGCAAGCAACTCGACCGCCAGCGAAAGCACCGAAGCAGCCGCTTGAGTCCAAGTTCATGGAGCTTCCGCCTGTGCTCGAGATTGACGAAGAGGTACAATTGTTCACATCTCTGCATCTCTGCTCACAAGAGTCGTCTTACTAGAATGTGGTGTACACTCTTATCTTATGCACATGGCTATAGGGCTCAAGCGACTCGCACGCTGGCAGTCCGGCAACAGAGCGAGAGATCATGAACGCCTCCCCATCGCCTCCTCCGAGTAGCGGCAGTCGAAAAAAGACCTCCTTCATTCCTCCGCCGCCACCATCACACGCGCCAGTCCCTGCAAGTCCAATGAAAACCAGTACGAAGAGCGCATCGTCACCATCTGTCCCCAGTAGACTTAGAGCCCCACGTGCCGACACCAAGGTCGCTTCGTATGAATCAAGAAGAGAAGCCGCGCAGAAGCTGAGAGAGGACAAGGCGCTTCGCGAGCAACGTGCGCGCGACTCGGCGAAGAAACAGCGCGAGGACGCGCGACGCAAACTGGAAGAAGCGCATCAGCGGCAGCTGGAGGAGAAGCGGGAGCGCGTGCGGCGGATGAGGACGCAGCGAGAAGGCGTGAAGCCCGTCGCAAGCAGAAAGCCTCCTTCTAGTACAGGGAGTGCTGGCAAGTAAATAATAGGAAGTTTTGTTTTTGTGAGTGGTATATGATGGCGGGACAGCAAGAAGAGTTCATGTGAAATGCTGATTGGCGTCTTTCCTGTCTAGCTTCACATTATCCAGACACCACAAGTTTGGCGCTTTGGCTCACAGGTCTTGTGGCAAGAGTTCGAGGCAATTGGGATCCACTTGCTGCAGCAGCAGCCGCATGCCGTCGAGTGCGCTGTCGAGAACCTGCAGTTCGCGGTGCAAATTGCGGCGGCGCAGTTGCAGTTTCTCTCTTTGTCTCTGCAAATTGGCTCTGTGCTGTATGAGCCTTGATTGCTTCAACTCGATCTTTCTGGTGGGGAGCATGCATGCGCATCGTATAGTTTAGATTCTGGAGCTAGTACAATAGGAAAATCCCAACTTTGAGCTTTCTCAAACCTCGCATTGTCGTCCAACTTGGTTGCACAATAGCAGGCGTACTGGCAGGAGAACTGCAGCAACTGGAGCCCTCTGTTTAGACAGTAGCACTCTTGTTGCTGCTGGCGGCTCATTGGAAGTTCTACGTGAGCACAGTGGAGCTGAGCTTTGCCATACAGTACAACAGGGAGCAGCTCCCGTAAATACTCGGTGTTTCCCTACACATTCAAGAGAAGACCAGAGCTTTCAATTGATGATCTCCATATTAGACAAGAACCCACTACTAGAAACTCGGTTCGCTAGCTCGTACCTCATGGACGATTTCTCCCACGCGAGTCGCTAGGAATCTACTATTCCTCGCGATCATCTGGCTTGGAATGACAAACTGGAACTCATTGTTGGTGCTTGGAGATGGAGAGCTGCTCGGTGGTGGTTCAGCTTTTGCCTCACTTGTCTTCTTCTTCTTTTTCTTGACCGTCGAAGAATCGACCAGCGCGGCTCGGAAATACACCGCCCCTGGCAGTAATCGCTCCTCGCATTCTTCAAATTCGCTCTCCGTGTCCCACGCCTCTCTCTTTACAGAGCAACCGCTTTGCAAGACGTACCAACGCGTTGGATATGATGCTGATGCTTGCTTCCATCTCTTCAAATCAACACGTGCAGCACCAATGAACGACAGAAATCCATCGTTCTCGTCGTTGCTGTCGACATTAGAACAGGCTTCTGCTCCCCAGAGCTCCAGTACCAGGCAAGAGAAATCACGATCTCCCCTGTCTTGTTCTTGGCGAGCAGCGTTCCTCCTTATCTCCAGGTGTGCGTTCTTGGTGCGCCATTGTGCCGCTCCATCGCACGCATCAGCGCTCTCAGCATGGGAGATCTGATCTTCGAACACAATCTGCTCTCGTGGAGCATCCGGGAGTTCATCTGTTCTAAGCCCAGAGCAACATTCATGTCAACCAACCGTCACAATATGCGATAGCAACACACACATATATACGCATGCGCTATGTCGTCACCAACTTACGAGTGCTGCTGATAATGAGACGCGATCGCGCGCAGCCACAATGTGCCAGCGTGCTGCCGTCGGAAGTTGCTGCTTTGGCTGCCGCTATAGACGCACACGTCCATGTCCCAGCTGCAGTCGATATCGATACCTTGAGAGAGAATTCTGGTGCACGCACGCACACAGACACTGGCGCGATCCTTCCTGTGAAGGTGTTCTGTTCATGTTGCTGCTGCTGGTTCGCCATCGTGTCGCCTTACGTCATCAACACGCGCGAACCGTCGCAGACTGAGAACGAAGTGCAAAATCTATGGGTGGAGGTTGCGCGAACGTTGCGCGAAGGTACCGGATCGGCGGCGCCAATCGTATTTCCTTCGTCGCAGGCTTCTTCTGTTGTTACTTTCAGTATCGGTTCTTCACGGACAGGAAGGAAGGAAGGCGAGACAGGCAGGCAGGCAGGAGACGGAAGCGACTCGAGCTCTCTCAACGAAGGGCGATTGGATCGGTTCATTAGACTCCGCTCAACAGCGTCTTTGATACACACATATACACGCGCGACAGACAGACACAAACCGCTTCGACGACTGAACGACTGAACGACGCGATGGTGACTCTCCGCGGGAAGAAAGCGAACGCCAAGCCCAAGGGCAACAACGCCGCTTCGGACAAACCGGCGACACCCGCCGCCATCGCTGCGGGCAAGGCGAAGGCTGGCAGTAGCAGCAACAGCAACAACAGCAGCAGCGGTAGTGCGGCCGGTGCTCTCGGAGTACTGACTACGCAGCAGGTGCAGGCGCAGGAGCTGCGCAGACAGCGCGAGGAGGAAGAGCAGCAGAAGCTGCTGCGCCAGAAGGAGGAGCGCGTGCTGCAGCTCCTCAAGTTCACGGCACAATCGGCGCTGTCACTGCAGAAAATCCCAGGCGAATACACGATTGCCAGCTTTTGCAACACGCTCCTGACGTCGCTGTGTGGCTCGGGAAAAGACAAGAAAGCGAGCCCGCAGCAGATCATGGAGAAACTGACGCGCAACGTCCGCAAACGTGTGTGCGGCGCAATCTTCTCGTCCGATGAGATTGCATACAGCTGCCGCAATTGCCAGGTCGACTCGACGTGCGTGATCTGCCAGGACTGCTTTGCGCATAGGTACGTGATGATGTGGATTATTTTGTATCTCTTTCTGTGAGTGACTTTTACGACTTACTCATCAACTGACTTGGTCTTGTGAATGCAAAATGACACATAGTGATCACACGGGACATGACGTTTATTTTCAACGAACAACCGCCGGTAGCTCCTGTGACTGCGGCGATCCACATGTACGTGAAAACAAAAAACATGTCAATAACAAAAATGACCCGAATGAGAAGACGCACTTACTGACCTGCTTGTGCAATATGTCCTTGTATGTTAATTCTCTAGGCCTGGAAACCCAGCAGTTTCTGCTCCAAACACCCAGGAATCGACGATGCGGACTCGAGTGTGTCGAAGAAGCACAAATTGCCAAAGAATATCGGTCTCGCTGCTCCGATCGTGGTCGACGCAGTGGTCGAGCACTTGTTCCAAGTGCTTCTTGGCGCGCAGCAAGGATTCGAATTGGCTGAGGCAATGGAAGTTTTCTCACGTAACCTTCCTCCCCACATTCTGAGTGAGATTGTCGATGAAGTGGATGACCAAGCTGCTAGATCCAACGCGGAACGGTCAACTGCAATCACTCGTGTGGCTTCGCGAACTTCGAATGCGATGGCAGCTCGTCGAGGTCGAAGTAGAAGAGCCTCTCGTCATACGGAAGCAGAGGAGCTGAAGAGCGAAAGCGAGGGCGTCGAGAGCGAATCTGCTACAGTTGCTTCCTCTGATCGCGCATTCACGCAGTTCAATATCCGACTTCACAATGACGACGTGCACACGCTCACTGAAGTGGTGAATCACATCTCCAGCGCTGTGGACGTCTCCAAGGCGATTGCCCGTGATATGGTGAATGAAGCAGACCTGGTTGGCGATGTCACCGTTGCGACGCGAGATCTACTCAAGTGCGCCTCCATCGTTGGGGATCTTCTTCGAAGCTCGATGAATGTCACCGTTGCCCCAACGTGGTGGCAGACTCACATGGACTCGGCTTCGGATATCATCCAGTGGCTCTTCTCGCTTAGCTGTGCGTCGGACGGTTTGCACGAAATTGTTTCGGAAGCGCTTTGCAAAGAACAGGCTCCGATCGTGAAAGGGTTCGAGCCGCTCTCTGATGTGCTCGCTGCTGGCGGAAAACACAGCATTGAGGATTTCTTTAAGGAGCAAAATGCGCGGATAAACGGGAGTGCAGTGGAGTTGTTTGAAGCTGCAGTTGGTGCGAAGACAGTTGCTGAATGGGCTCATGAGCTGGAAAATACGCAGCGGAAGATGTTCAGCTTCCGACAGAAATCAGGTGAAGAGGCTCCAAGCATCGTGCGGAATGTGAATGGAGATTTGGTTCGATGCGAGAACATATTTATTGAAGACTTCCTCAAGTCCGTCGCGCTCAGTAAAGCGTACTCTCGACATCAAAGCGTTCGAGACGGCGTGGACACTGTGGTGGCGAGATTTTTCTCTGCGTCTGAAGACACGGGATGCTTGTCTGGGCTGACCTTGCTCATCCAGTACGACTGCATTCTTCGCAAGCAAACTGTGAAGAACTCGCATCTTCTTCTTCGAGAACACATGCTTGGCGCGCAATTCCGAACGGAAATGCTCGAGTCCTACGTTCGATCGTACAAGGCAATGACAACGAATTTTCTTCGAGGACTTGGCAATTCCAGCGACACAGTGTTCGACTTTGCGGTCCAGTTTTTGACCGTACCGCATCTTGTGAAGAACTACACGAGAGAGATGACGCGGATCCACCCGGAGCGACCACATCTCTTGGGTGAACTGCTTGCTTCGTTGGAACTAGTGTTCCGGTCGGCAATTAACCCAAAGGACGGCGTCCTGAACGTCGATCATCCGGCACTGGGCAACCAAAAATACAAGGTAAACTGGGACTTCTATGGCGTCAATGCTACTGTTATCGGGTTTTCTGACCTTTAATCATTATTTTTTCTTCTTGTCACAGCACTGCGTAGACAACATGGAGTACGTGCTGAACATAGGGGCGATCCCGAACGAACTGGTTTGCGATTTGGAGAACCTCGGCGTGTGGCTGTCCTGTTTGCAGATCTTGCAAGTACGTTCTGTTTTGAAATGATCATTGGAGTGTTATTGGTGCATGCTGAATTTACTCATTTGCTTGTGTCTGCTACAGAATGGAGATTTGCAGGCTCGAAGAGGTATCCGTGAGACTCACGTCGAGTATGAGTCCGACAGCTGGCTGTCGATGTTCAACCTCGGGATTCGTGTCCACTCGGTCTTCCCAGTCGCTTGGAATGGATTTCAGCCGGAGGAACTTCAAGCACGAAAGCTGAAACTTGTCGACATTTTCCGTCTCATCACTGATTCTCTGATCAAGAGATCGGTGGAGATGAACGAGAAGGTGACGAAGAAGAAACTGGCGCCAATCACGGCACTTGTCGAGTCCAAGAAACCAAACGCGAACCTGAAACAACTGCTCGCGTATGGATTCAATGTCGGTGCTGATCGAACGTCGCTTCACATCCCGCTGCATCGGTTCTTGGCGGCCTCTGTTCGCCACATCTGCATCCACCAGCCCGGATTTGTGGATTTGATCAATACTGACGGGCTGCTCAACGTGTTCGGCTTTGACGATCTCGTGCCAGAATCCCGTCTCGAACTCGTGGAAATGCCACTGCGTTGTCTTGTGATGGCGTCTCAAATCCACTCGAACTTGTGGCGTCGAAATGGTGACGAGAACATGCTCGCGCAGCTATACAACTACTCAGCATTGCCGTACTGCATCCACTATCGCGACTCGGATGTGTTTATGCTGCAGCTGGGTGTACTTCTGCTGGGACCAGACACCATGTTAGCGCTGATGCTGAACCAGTTCCAGATCGGTGGATACTTCGTTCGTCCTGCTGCTGAGAAGTCTTCGAACGCATCGTCTTTTCCAACGAACGAGTTCGACATTGCGCAGAAACTGGGGTACCTGCGCTTGGAAGAAGGGATCGATTTGCCGCAGATGCTGTTGATGGTGGAAGAGTTCTTGCGTCTGATCATCATCGTTGGTACGAGTCTGCCAAGTTCAACTGGCGTCGCGTATGAGAATGAGTTTCTCGCTGAAGAAATGCTGCAGCAGCTTTGTGCCAAGTCGTATTCATTCAGCAAGCTGTTTGACCTGGCGATCTTGCCGTCTGGACAAGACGACTTGTCGATCACAAGGCTGGAAGAGATTCTCGACAAGGTGTCCGACTTTGTGCCTCCGTCGGGACTTGACGCGGGTCGCTACGAGCTCAAAGATGGGTTCTTGGAGAAGTACAACCCGTACTTTTTGCACCTGAACCGAGAGGCGCACGAGCTGGCACGTGACAAGTGGACTAGCTACCGGAAACTGTGTCTCCAGAAGAAGAAGGCTAAGGGCGTAAAGGACACCACGGTACCGATCGAGCCTCTCCGCGCCGCAGTGTCCCCCGTGCCCTTCCTGCGTCCAGTTCAGAACATCTTGCTGTGTGAAGGAACGATCGCGATCGTGCAAATGATTTTGTGGAAGGTGCTCCGCGCCGATGGAGTGTCTTCGTCGTCAGCAAGCACGGTATCGAACACGGTCTCGGATGCGGTCATCTCCACGTGCCTTCACTTGCTCGTGCATGGCGTTCACACTGCTAATTCTTCGTCGTCAGCGCGCGACAAGTTCTTTTCTCGACTGTGCGCGGTGAACTCCAATTTGGACAACTCGTCGGTACTTCATTTGTTGAGTAAAGTTCACAAGAAGCGTTCGACGATCCTCGATGAAGAGCAAGCTGGAACGATTGAATGGCTTGTGTGGAAGATCAAGGAATCGTCACCTGAATGCCGGAAGTTTATGACTGCGCTGGAAGAAGAAGCCACAAGAGGAAGCGCTAGAGCTAGAGCTGCCGCTGGATCCGCTGGAGTTCAGGCGTCTACTACAGCTGTCCCGATGACGTTGGAGCAGCGCAAGGAAGAAGCCCGCAAGAGAGCTCTTGCAGCAATGGCGAAGCAGCAAGCCGCATTCCAGGCGATGATGGGTGACATGGGCAATGACGATGACGAGAGTGAAGAGAAGGAATCGGAAGTCAACCGGATGGAAAGCGCTTCTGATGACGACGAGGAATCTTCGGATATTGTTCAGCTGGGCAAGCGCCGAGCTTCAATTCAAGAAACGGATGAAGAGCTGAAAAAGCGTCAGAGAATCGAAGAGGAGGCATGTCACAAGTGCATTTTGTGCCATGACACGTCCACGCAGGGTGAAATGGGCATGACGGCGTATGTGCACCAGTCCACGGTATTGGCGACTGCGTTCCGCCCTGAAGCGCACGAAGCGCTCCGACCCGAAGGGAAGAAGGTGCGAAATCAAGTCAGAACGTTGATTGAGAAGATGGAGCTTTGCTCGGGCGGCCCGAACAGTTCTTCGTACGGAGATATGTCGCCTTCACCACCAATGCGTGGATACTCGGCTCCATTTCCAGACTGGTATATGGACGATTCGCTCGCTTTGGACTCGCCGATCCCTCAGTTGAGCCCAGGACAAAGACGCCAGCGCCAAGAACGACCCCGATTGCCGGGTACTCACTTCCCGATGCTCGAAGGCGAGATGTTGCAAACTGACGAGGAGCTTGAGGTCTTAGAAGGAGTGCTGAATCTTCGTGAAGACCAGCAACTGTTTCCTATGGACGTGCGAAGAGCGATTAACTTGGAGCTTCGTGGTGCGCGTGCTGGCCAGCAAGCTCGTGGACGTGACCGAGCACCTCCAGCTGAAGGTGCCCGAGGTCACATGCACCACCACCATCACCACCATCATCACGAGTTCAGCGACAGTGAAGACGAAGGAGAAGAATTCACCCCAGGATTCCACGCCGACTTTTCGCCACCGGGGATCAGTAGTGCGAACCGTGAGAGTGCCAAGCTGTTCCTCACGCCTTGCGGTCTTCACATTCGGACATGCCAGCACGCCGTGCACATCCACTGTTTGGAGCGCTACATCAGCTCTTTGCACGACAAGGCGATCCGTGGCGAAGAGTTTGATGGAGTGCAGGCGATTGATCCTGATTCCGCGATGACGCAGTTCCTCTGTCCATTGTGCAAGACGCTGTGCAACTTCTTGATCCCAACATCCGACCCGTCGTTGGCTGATGACGTCGAAGACGAAGTGATGATGATTGAAGGCGACGTCACCCCAGACGAGCAGAGGAAGGTTGCATCGTGGCACAGCATTGTGGAAGAGCAGATGCGAGTTTCGGGGTGGTACCGCGTTGTGCTTGGTCGCAACGGAGACTTCAGTGACGAGAGTGACAGTGTGCATGACTTGTGGAGAGACTACTTCGAGGAAACACTATGGGAACCTCACGGAAGCCTAGAGAAAGGTGCGCCATTTTTATGGTCAGCCTGTGCTTTCTCCCTGGCGTCTTTCCTCACAGTAGCGGAAGACGAGCACCGAAATGTGTCAGGCAGTGACGCGATGTACGACCCTTTGGTCGACCGATGTCCGCCGTCGATGGAGAAAGAACTCGCGTCTCTAGCGGCTGTGACGAAGTTCTGCCGATGGTCGTTCTCATTGCTGGAGCACAGTGCGGACGCGAAGGTGATTTGGGAGACGTCGAAGCGATGCTGTCCGATCAATAGCGAAACGAAGCGCGAGTACAGAAAGTTCACAAAGGTACGGACCGAGTCCTGTCATTGATTGTTCTTGCGTTTGAGTTCATCATCTCATTCTGGTTGATGTTGTTTCGTTTTGTTTTGTGTATCTGAACAGTTGCTTGGCTCTATCGACGCGTGCCTGAGAGGAACAATCCTTGGTCTCCTCGTCGCCGACACTTTTACGGTAGGGAATGTTGTCTTTAATTTCGTGTGGCTGCAAGTGATGAAGGCGTTCTAACCGAGTTCTCTGCGTATGGACAGGCGTTTGTTGTGTCAAGTGTCATTGCCGCTGACCCACTGACGATCTGGAGATTCATTCCAGTGTTCAGCGTCGCGGATGTGCTCCAGCGTCTCTACGCGGAGTTCTTTTTCGTGGAGAAAACTGAGGACACGTCGCTGTTCCAAGACAAGTTCTCTGTTCAGGACACCAAGAGCATCGAGCAAGAGACGAAAGAGGAAGAGCTGGCGACGCTGTCGACTGTCAGCCGCACGCGAAGCGGCAAGGCGATTTCTGGCGGCAGTGGCGCTCGCTTGAAATCCGATTCAGCTCCTGGTTCCGTCAATTCAGAATCACCTGTGTCCATCGTACAGGAATTGATGGATGCGATCAAGAGTGAAGGAGAGCAAGACAGCGAGGAGTACGCCGTGCTCATTTTGCTGAAGCGAATGATCGCGGCAGACTCGAGCGAACGATTGAAGCCCGGTCTTTCACGCGGCGAGCTCGTCGCGCGTTTGCAGCGCGTCAAGACTGCGAATGCCATGTTTGTGCGACGCATGAAGCTCTACTGGCGCTGTGTGGCGGACCAAGAGCCGTTTGCGAATCGATACGGAGTGTTGCAGATCCCCGACATCCGAGAGATCGCGAAGACGTCGGACGCAGTGCTGGACCAGGTGTGGAAGTGGTGCGTGGACCGCATGAACAGCAAGAACTACCTGGGCGTGGCCAAGACGGGCGACAAGTGCGAGCATACGGAAGGCGCGAGCGAGGCGTACGTGGCGAGCATGTTTATTCTGCACGACGCGACGTCCAAGCCTCGTCTGATCGACCTCCCCATCCAGTACGACGAACTCTACAGCCAGATGACGGGCGTCAAGTGCGACCGGTGCGAGCGTGTGCCGTGCGACCCGGGCATTTGTCTTATCTGTGGCGAGTACCTGTGCTGCGGCGATGCGTGCTGCACGCGTCCGTTTATCAACCACGGCCCGCAGGTCGGCGAGTGCACGCGCCACGCGGCTGAGTGCGGCGGCGGCATCGGCATCGTGCTGCTGCTGGACCAGTGCCGCATTGCGATCATCGGCGGGAGCATGGCGGCGTACTTCCCGAGTCCATACGTGGACGCGCACGGCGAAGAGGACGTGGGGCTGCAGCGCGGCCGTCCGCTGCGACTCGACGTGGCGCGCTACCGGTACCTGGAGTCGCTCTGGACCAACCACCGCATCTTCACAGAGGTCTCGCGCCAGCGCAACCAGCGCGAGCCGCAGTATACAGTGAACCTGTCGTACCTGTAGGAGGGTTTGTAGATGTTGATGGAGCGCCTCAAGATAAAGTAAGTAGGTGCATGTGTACATCTGTATATTTGCCCACATTGAATGAATGGAATGAATGAATGGCCATTACGACTTCGTCATCTAGTTTTCAGCCCAGGAAGGTTAGATGTGCAGGCAGGTCCGCGTCTGAATAGAGCTCGTCCTGGAAGAAGACACGCAGCAAGCGGCAGCTGCCACCGATGCGAACCTGGGTCGTCGTCACGTGCTTGGTGCCGAACGCCTGCACAGTCAGGCGCTGGAGGTCCATGCAGAGATACCGCCAGCCCCCCGGCGACCCCCCAAACACCAGCGGCAGCTGCGCGGTGGAGTCCTCGACGCGCGCGAGCGACTTGGTGTTCGTGACTTTCAGGTAACGGTACTTCTGCTTATCGTCCAGGACCTCGAGCGCGAACTCGAAGAATTGGTCGAGGTTCTTGACGAAGAGCACCAAGTAGCGGAAGATGTTGCGCGTGCGGAAGAGCAGCTCCGCTTCGGGTCCGAGCACCTCTACGACCTCCTCCTTCACGTCTTCGTCCTCCACGACCGCCACGGAGTTGCCGTTGAGCAGGCTGCGGCACTCCTGCTGCGCCTGCTGGACCACGAAGTGGTCGGCGAATGGAATCACCACCGCGTTCGCACCGTCATCGTCGTCGTCTTGAAGGCTGCGACCATCTGAAGATGCTGAAGACTGAGGTTGCTTGTAGTTATTGTTGCTATTCTGCTTGAGCTTTTGCGGTTGCGGCACTCGGTTCTTCATGATCACTCGCGGCAGTAGACTCTCGATGTAGACGTCCCCCGGCGAGTACGAGCCTTCACCGATCTGCACGAACGACGACGACGAGAGTGATGTCGAGAGCGGCGACATGGGCGTCGCGGGGCTCTTCATCTCTTCAGAAGCTTCTGGCGATTGGGTAATCCAATATATGAGCTGACCGGATTCACTTTTTGCCTTTGCGTGCGAGCAGACAGACGCGTCCGTACGGTTGACTGTTTCGTTTCACTTATACTTGACGGAAGTGAGCTCCACACACGAACCGACAGATCGTTTCAGACAGCCATTTGGAATCCCCAACAAGATGGACGCACCAAAGAACACGAGCTCCTCGTCGTCATCCTTCTTTCACATGTACAAGGAGCTCTTCGAGTACGAGAAGCACGTGGGCAGTAGCAACGACCCCGTGACCCTGAGCCAGCGAGACGGCATCGGAGCCAAGACGTTTCTCGACAAGTACCGAGAGTGCGAGCGCCAGGCAATGGGGGTGCGTGCCGGATTCCAGTTCCCACTGGTGTCAACGTTGATGGTGGACACGATGAGACCACATGGAATCCCGCTCAGCAGCACGTTCTTGCCGTTCACCACTTCAATGACGATGCCACAGCAGCAGCACCACCACCAGCAGCCAGAGAGAACATATCTCCAGACGTTCCCATCACAGAAAGCGTTGCCAACACCATCGTTGTCTTCGTCATCATTCACACGCTCCAAACTCGAAAACAGCCTTCGGCAGTCCGCGAGCAACCAGGAGGAAGCAACAGCAACAAGTGGATCATTCTGGTCCACTTCCTCGTACTACAACGCTGCCCAGTTTCCAGAACAAACCAGTCCTCAGTACGAGAAGCAGGCATCGCCAAGCAAAGCAGGAGCAATACAGTCGTCCATGTCTCCGCCATCATTGTCGCTCGACACATCAAAAACACACGCTCGCAATCGTCATGTCGCCGTAGAACGATCGCCATCGTTCCAGCTTCCAAAGCTAGCAGACTTGCTCATCGACAGTTCCACTCGCTCTGCGACCTTGCGGCACAAACACCTGGACGAAGCGAAGAAAATCGAACTGCTCATCGGGAACAACTGCGGCGGGAGGATCAGCTCCGTGTCCACGAACCTGCCGCCATCGATCCGCAGGCGACTGCAAGCTTCCGTCAGGGCTGAGCAGCGCCGTGAGCAGCTCTACTCGGTTCTGCGCCAAGACTACCAAGAGCTCTGTCATCATCAGTAGCAGGCAGCTGGCAGGTGGGATTTTCGACCAAGTGTCTGTCGTTAAATTACATTCTTTCTCTTTACATTTCCAGCAGAAACGCGTCCTCTGGGAACCCGTCGAAGAGGCTACTAGTGATCGCGTCGTCAAAGAGCGAACTCTCGGGGAATGGGTTCACCTGAGGGTCTTGCTGTTGCTGTTGCTGCGGTTGAGGCACTGCGAGCGTCTGAGCTGCGCCAGTTCCTGGATTCTGGAACTGCATGTTCGCATTCTGCGCTTGCTGCTGCTGCTGAGGTTGCAGTTGTTGTTGTTGTAGATGCTGAGGTACCTGCTGTTGCTGCTGTTGTTGTTGCTGTTGTTGTGGCATACTCATTCCGTACGGGAATGCGTTCATCATCATCTGCTCGGGCATCATCGGGAACGTGTTCATTTGGTTCATCATCGCGGCCGACTGCATCCCTGCCATCGCGTCAAACCCACCCGTGACGGGATTGAACTGCGGTTGACCAGGAAATACCGGCTGGTTGAACGATGTGTTGAACGGATCCGCCGGCAGCTGATTGCTGTTCATGGCGCCGTAGCTGTTGTTGAACATCGCGTTCGAGTTGTACATACCCGCTGCCGCCATGTTCATCGGCATCTGGCTCTGCATTTGCATCTGCATCGCGAGATACTGCGGGTTCATCATCGCCATGCTCATCGCCGCCGCAGGATTCATCATGTAGTTTTGTTGGTTCAAGAACGCCGCGGGGTCTCCAGTGTTCATGTAGGAGTTGGTCGCGAACGACTGCGTGCCGCTCATCGGGAGCGCCTGTGCGGACGAAAGCGTAGTGTTCGAGCCAAGGGACGCGTCGCTGAATCCCGTCGACGCCATCGCCCCACTCTGATTCGAGCCGTAAAACGCCCCACTACCAGAAGCTGCTGGGTAGCCAAATTGCTGCGGGTTGACAGGGCTCACCATGGGCATCGGTGGCTCTGGAAAGGAGATCGGCGATGGGATTGGCGCAGCTGACGTCGCGAGCTGCACGTTGCTGTTGTCTATTGCTGTTGCAACAGTAGCAGTAGCACGCGGAGCTGGTGCTGACGCTGACGCTGATACTGATGTTGATGCTGCGGCTTGTTGCTTGAGCTTGTTCTGCGCAGCTTGCCGTGCGAGAGCCGCCGACGCCTTCGACTTCTTCGCTGCGGTCTGGGTCACCACGGGCGGCGTCGCTCGCTTCTCCGTCACACCCTTCTTCGCGCGGTCCGAGCTCTCGTCCTCGACCGCGATCTGCTTGTCTGCGAGCGACGCCAGCACTTCCAGCCGTGCGCCGACTTGCTGCCGGTATGTCATGCACTTGCGAATCCACTCTTTGTGCTCTTTCACCAGCGTCTTTGGCGCTGTGCAACACAACAAGTCGCACATGGAGATGATGAGCACATGATACACACACACACACACACACACAATGTGTACTACACTACTATAACACATGCATAGACGTACGCTCTTGTGTGTGCAGCACGTTCCACCCGCGCAGCGCCGCGTCGTTCTTCTCGAGCATCGCCTGGATCTCGCGCGACGAAATCTTGCGCTCTGCCGACAGAAACTACAACACAAACACATAGAGACCCGCACACAATTAAATACCCGCCTGTCATATACATACACACCACGTCCTTCAAGCACAGTCGCAAAAAAAGAAGACGAGAACGCGACCGTCGCGAGCGAACCAACCTGTGCTGCTGCCGCTGCACGCTGCTGCAACTGGGTCGCGGTTTGCGCTCCTCCATTGCCTGGGTGGGCGCCTGCCACCACCGCCGCCTGCTGCTTGACGCGCGCTAGGTCATGGACGCTGATGCCTTGGTGTTGCTGCTGGGCTGCGGCGGAGGGGAGCGCCGGCGGACTGCGCGTGCCGTTCGCCATCCCTGCCTGCTTTCAATTTCGTTTGCGTTTCGCGTGCGAAAAAGCAATGGAGCAATACCCAATACAAAAACGCTGACTTGCAAACAAAAAAGCGAGCGAAAATGCAAAAATGTGAGTCGCCACAGATGTTGGCCCACAATATTTGGCGCACGGTACCTGTGGTTTTGGCCACTGATAAGCATTTCGTCGGTATTAAGTACAGATTCGAAATACCGGAATTCTTAGCTTTTTTAATTTTGACTTTTATCAGGATTGCTAAAGTCTTAATTTTTATGAATTTATTAAGTTTGAAAATTAAATTTTATATTAGATTTTATTTTGTGATCACCAACGTTTTTGTCCTCCTTGAGCCCTTTCTAAAAAGGGGTTCAGGCGCACACAAGAACAAATACATCAAGGACACCAGACACGTTAATCGGAGTACTAAACAGAGTAAATCCTATTAATACGGGTGAATCGCAAAGAGCTTGAAATAGGAGACCAGTTTTGGGGGACAAGAGACAGCATGATAGTGAGAAGAGATTGACTGAACAAGTCCTCATCAATGCAATTGGAGGCCGGAGCGCACACACTAGCAAACCCAATCCTACTATGGCTATGGCCTTATCAAGCCAGCCCTACTTCTTCGGCAAACTTCAACAGAATGCGATTATTCGTCGTCGCGCTCGTCATCGCCGTCGTTCTCCTGAAGCGAGCTGAGCACCGAGCTTGCCATCAGAGAGCGCACTCAGAAGAGTGAGAAGAGTTCAAGGAGCATTGTTCTTTAAGAGATGAAGAGTGAAGAAGAAGAGGAGTAAAGGGCCAAGACTTGATATGAAGGGCTCTGAAAATGAAAATGAGATGCCGATACGTAAATGATGGGCTGTTTGCATTCATGAAATACTGGAGCAACACCACCACGTCGAACGCGATGGTCGAGAGGAGGACAATCCACTTGAGGTTCTACACGGCCGCATCCTTCGTGCTGGCAAAAGCGTCGCTCATGAGCGCCTCGTTCTCACCCAGCATGAGCAAAATGCCGATGAACCCGACTGAACATGTGTGGGCAAACAGCACAACAGAAAGACACAACTACAATTAGCTTTGCAAACAAATACGTCCTACCATCGCGCGCGGTAACAAAGTTTACCTCATAGCACGTAACGGTGTATATACATACATCCAAGGTATCTTGAGCGGACTGGAGGTAGTTTAAAAACTTGGAAAAAGCAAGACTCCTCTGCCTCTGCCGCGTGGAGGTCGTGGCAGTCCGGATCTCGACACTGTCGATTGTGTAGGAAGTCCTAGCACGGGAGTCGACGATCTGGAAATCGTAAAGTACCTAGATAGGTACTTCGTGGTGGCGGATTGTGTGGTGGCGGGATCCTCTCGGATAGAGTATTATGTGTCGGTGCCCTTTCGGGCGACTGCTCGTAACCAACATCAATTTCAGTCTCGCTGCCTTTCTCCTCGATTTCCAACGCTCTTTCTGGTGCTGGCGCTCGAATTCGCTCCGCTGCCACCGCTCCCGGCGCCGCTGTTTCCGTGTACTCGTCCGCTTGCGTTACGAGCATCGGTACTGGGCCCTCTTCCGCTGCTACCGCTCCCACTCCCACTGACTCGGGCTCGGCAATCTGCTCCGCCAATGCTGGATCTTCTCTCGTGACTGCCTTTTTCAGGCCCGAGCGCCCGAGCCCGAGCAAGTCTACGATGAGGGGCAGCCCCGCGGTCTTTCTATATTCAGTTTTCTTCATGAAGAGACCACTGCGAAGGAGGGTCATCGCCGCGAGGAGTTCATCCTTCTTGATCACGTGGCGCTTTTTTCGCTCCGTTTGCGAGCTGTTGGCTCGCGCCGGCATTGCTGCTGCGTCGGCCGTGCTGCTGTTACGCTGCATCGTTCTGGGGGTTGGTTGGCTTCCTTTGTGCTGTCGTTGCTTGCTGTCGTTGAAGTTCAAGTGGGTGAGCGATAGATGAGAACCCTCGCTCCAAACAGCAATTGGCTCGGGTTTCTGACCAGCACTCAGCGATTCGGACTTCACGTTGAGAGTGCTGTTCGTGATCTACCCATCAGTGTTTGTCTTCTGGCCTCCACTCTGATTCCCATTCCCTCCTTTTTCTGAAAGGGCACCGAGCGATATCCACCCTTTCCGCGAAATGCGGATTGCGGACTCACTGTCCATCTCACGCTCAAACGAACGACACCGTCATGGCCCAGCTTCGCAGCCTTTCCCCGCAGCGCCATGCAGCACCAACGTTGCTGTGTGCGACCCCAGTGCTGCTGCTGCTGCTACTACTGCTCGTGCTCCCTGTGTGCTCTGTTGGCGGAAGCAGCGCCGCTGATAGTGAGTGTGCGTTCGAGAGCCCCACCGAGAGCTACGCGAGCTGCTTCAACGAGCAGCTCGTTGGAAGTCCGTGCCAAGCGTGCGTGCTGCAATCGACAACAAGCCAGCTCTGGTATGCAGACTACAGTCAGCAGCTCGGCTTCTCGCCACTCTCCGGCTCAGATACTGGGAATAGTGACGCAGTCTGCGAACCAGCGGTCGCGTGGATCTGTCCCGCGCAGGACAAGGGCAAGTGCTGTGTGGTGCACGACGAGTATTCCACGTTGAACGCGTATCGTCGTCTCTGCGGGAACCAAGCAGCGAATGTTGCGGCAGACACAGGGGCGCTCGACGAAGCGACTGTCGCAAGCGCGATCGCGGGGGAGCTGCTGACACTCCCCCAGCTGCTGGAGATTGGAGCGACGTTTTACATGCGGGGGCGGTGGGCTCAACAGCCAAAGTACGTCTTGCAACTCGCAAGCGATACTATGGTCTACTATGCCGTCTTTGATCGACTCAATCGACGCGCCTTCGTGAAAGCAGCTCCATCTGGCTCGGCGGAGATCGATGCGACAGTCGTCGCTTCAAGCGATCTGGTTGTTTTGAGCGATATTAAAGCGTTCGATCTAAAGATCCATTTCGAGTGGAAGCGACTGAAAGTGTACGTTGTTGCTTCCATATGGTGGTTCGTCTTCTGATGGGCGGTAGCTACGACTGCTGACATCAGACTCTCTTTTTTTCTGATTGTGTAGTGTTGTCAACAACATGCAGCTTTTCTCCATGGAGGGCGAGGCAGCTCCCACCGTCAGACTTGAAGCATTCGATTGCGTGACTGCGATGGGTGTCACGGAAATGATATCTGCTGACCGCTGCGTTCCTGACGAGTACGACGGCATTCTGCTATCGACCCGAGATGCAAGAAACAATGCGTCGTGCTGTGGAGAGTGTTATCGCATAAACCTGTGCACAGGGTGCTCCTACGAGAATGACACGTGTCAATTAGTGCGCGGCCTAAAGGAAGACGATCACCTCGATGCTCTCACGACCATCGCAGCTCAGAGTCGAGTGAAGATCCTGTCGAGATCCGGATGCGAGTGTCAACGAACAGTCATCTCCACCACAAACTCGTCTACAATTTGCTACAAAAGGAGTGCAGCTGGCGAGTACAGATGTGCAATTGATCCGACAGCATCTTGCGTGAAAGCTAACCTCACCGCGACGTGGGATCTTTGCAATGGTGAGCGCCAGTGTGTGTCCTTCCATCTACTTCAGCCTGCTTCTGCTTCTAACACTTTATTTGTGGTGGAAATACAGTTGCGAAGATCTCATTCGTCCATGGACTTGGATCGACGGCCGCGAGCGGGTTCGTCGACGTCGCAGTTTACGATAGTGAGCAGCAAATCATTCAACAAGCCAATATGTCGATTGCAGCGAGCGCAACTGCACACGCGACAGAGTTTGAGATCATCCTACCGAGCGAAGCTGACATTGGACTCGTCAAGGTAAGAAGTATATTTTTACGAGAAGCTATCTTTTGGATTCCGGTTTTTTGGCTGACAAAACTGATGCGTAGGTTGGAGGAATCGCTGCAACGACTTGGAGGCTGTCCGAGGTGCAAGTCAAGCTAAATGACGAGTCTGCGCGGATGTTCATGCCGTCTCCGCAATCAATCGAGTTCTACAGCTCCAATGCTGGCATCAAAGAGATCTACTTTGCACCGATACAGGAGGTCGGGACAGGTAAATCTTTCTTAAATACCGGCTTTTGTTTTCGCGCAGATCTTGAAGTGGTCTACAGCTGAGCTAATCATTATGTCTCGCTATTTGAATATGTAACAGAAGACGTTGCTCAAGCCTGCTCGTTCAATTCAACGGGACAGTGCGGCTATCATAACGACTTGAGTTCCAGTCTGTTGTTCCTGAAAGAAAATCAGAGCGAAACGATCGTGACCGTCGAGACGAAAAGCAAGCGATACTTTCGGCGACTTGCTTCCACGGAAGCAAACTCAAACCTCTCGATCACGCGAAGTTTGAGCTCTGTGCCACGGACGAGGACATCAGCTCGAATCGATCCGCAGAGGAGCAGAAAACTAACTGGTGGTCACGAGTTACCGGGATTAAGCATTGAAACAACCCAAGGAACCCCCTCAGTCCAGCTATTCCTCAAAGACACACTTCGTGACGTCAAAAGCCTGCATTGGGGCGGCAGCGAAGATCCTGTGATCTGGTCGATCGAAATGGTGTGGAGAATGGACAGCCCATTCGCTGAAGCGCAAATGGAACGAGCATCGTCATCCCGACAAGTTATCGGCGAGCATTGCCACACGATGTGGCGATTATTTAGCTCCGATCCAATCTTGACAGTTTTCAAGACGCCAACATTTATTGGAACTGCAGATCTGCAAGTGAGAATCAACATCAAACACGACAAGAGATTTGTGGTGTTTTCCAGAGATGTTGAGGTACATTCTTGCAGCCTACCGGACGAAGTACTCGAATCGACAGAAGATGCTTTGGTGACGAGCTATGCAGTGGAAGCGATGCAATTCACACAGCAGCGCAGACGGCTAGCAGCAGCTAGCGACGACTACAGCAACGAGACGTTTCTTACCAACCCTGCCTCGTCTCCGCTGAAAATCGATCTATCGACATTGCCGATGTCTTCATTCCAGAATCAACATCTGGTCGTCAATTACGCGAGTATCCTCGACTCGCTCGATGGAGTGGGTGCCATGATTTGTCAAAGCGAAGTGTCGACATTCGGTGGAAGCTCAACTGCGCTGCAGTTTGTCCAGTCCGAGTCGTTGGGAGAATTGCCATTCATCAGCAGTATGAGCTTCACACACGCGTGCAACAAATCTCTGGAACTTGTTCGAAATGCAATAGATGTGGAAGTAATGATGGTGGTCTTGCAAGTCAGGTCGAAGCAGCAAGCGGCTGACTACGTCTCGTACATCGCTACGATCCCGATTCGGTGGTCTATTCTGCGCGTACCAACAACGTCAACCCCCCAGCTGGTCCCTGTTGGATCGAGCGATGTTGAGATTGGTGCGAGAGTCGACATTCGCGTCGACGGCGGGGTTCTTCCGATCAACACGCGCGTTGAAATTGCGGTTAACAACTGCTCAGAGAGCATGACAGTCGTGATCTATCCAGGTGACAATGTCAGTGCCACAGCAGACGTCAATAACTGCACGATTGTGCTTCAAAGTGGATCCTCTGACTCCCAACTTCCGCAGTTCCCACTTGAACTGCAGCTGAGCCAAGTCATAGACTCAAGCGCTCGAGTTTCGATCCAAATGACCACGACAACATTCCAACAAGAGGACATTGACTCGTGGTCTGCGGTTTCGGATACGATTTCTGCGATCGAGTATCGTTTCTGTGCGCTGACATCCAGAGGAATTGCCGCTTTGTATATGCCAGAGCATATTCTTCAAGAGTACGACATGCAACGCTTCGTGTCACTGCTCTTTCCAAAAGTTGCCAGCGTCTCTTCAGCACAACTGACAGGGTTGTCCATCATTTGGTCAGCTGCAGATGGAGACCAGCAACCTGGAGTTTTCTACGACAACGGAAAGCAGGTTGTGCCGCAAAAGTACAACGACTCGGCTGTTTACGTGGAGCTCGAGGGCGGCGAAGCCTCGATTTTCGCGTTTCTTCCAACCATCAAGGGATCATTTGAACAAGCGCATTTTGATGTCATACTCAAGTGGAAAGAGGACGGGCTGGGAAGCACAGAGTGCTTTATGCGGCACAATATCCGACTCATCACGGTGCCACATGCTGGCGAACCTCAGGTGGCTGTGCCGTATCTTTACAGCGCGAAAGTCTACAAGGACGCGTACGCAATCGTCAACATCCCGCTCATCCAAGTCTCCGATCAACTTGGAGAGTTTATTGAGCTGAAGATCCGAGCAAACGTCAGCTCGCTTGGGTTTCTTTTCGCGAGTAAGGACAGCGCGATCGCACTCTCAAGTAACGCTACAAACTCCACGAACACAACAAGTGTGGTTGTTCAACGAAAAGATCTTCAACATCGACTTGAGAACTTGGCAATCCGCATCCGGCCAAATGACACTCTTATCGGTGTTGTGCGCTTTGATATCGAGATCGCTGCCATTCGAAGCAGTAACATGGAGGTGGACAACATCGAGCAATATTCCAGCGAGATCGCTACGATTCACCAAGTTGTGATCGAGTGGTTCAGCAGCTCGTCCTTCACTTCGATCCTACCGGACCCGCCAGGAGCAGCCGTGTACCGCAGCCCGCTGATGACACTTCGAGGGAACTCGACTGTTTCTTTCAGCTATCGTCTTTCGTCAGGTAAATTTGTGCTCGCGCTAACGTCTTTTGGTGCGCAATGTGGTTTATTAACTTGTGTGCTTGCTGTCTTTCTGTTAGCATTCTCGACTTTGAGCACCGAGGTTTTGCTCAACGCCACAGAGCGAAACGTGCTTTGGACAAGTAGCGATGCAGCATTCTTCCCGAACCAGTGGAACAAAGTGAACCTCGCCATCCCAATCCTGTACCCAACGACATTTGAGCTCAGCTTTCTTGGCGAGACGGGCGAAAGCGATTCGATGTCGCTGAAAGGCATCGCAGTGGCCGACTCCGCTCAGCGAAACCGCGTCGGAGCGCTCCAACTGGTGCACGCGACTGGAGGAATGATAACCATCGGTGTCGATACTGTGCCTGCGATCCCAGATCCGGTGTTCTATCGGGTCCAGATGAAGCAAATGAATACCAGCTTTCCGAGCGCCATCGCGTATGCAGGTACAATATATGAAGACATTTTTGGTATACTGCGTCTCGCGTAGCTTCTTTGAATGCACCGAAGCTGATACTCTTTCTTACCATGTAGGACCGGGCGTGGACTTCTACGGCTGCTATTCAGCGACTACGATGTACAAAATCCCTACCGACTCAGAAGACGCCACACAACAAAACTCGATTGATCCAGTTCACTGTGGCTCGCTATGCACATACCGGGAAAACCAGATTCGCTTCTTGTCAACATCGAAAGTGCAAAGTGCGAGTGGGTTTGCACTACCTCAAAACGGGTTCACACTTGAATTATGGTTGTACCAAGAGAGCAAAACGTCCGGTGATAAGAGCACGGGCGTATTACCTCAGGTTTTGATGGTATACGGAATAGCGGAGGCCAACATTCGCATCACACTCGACAGCGTCTTCACGATTTGGAAATGCAACAGCTCGCTGAGGCTTCCTTACGGACTGTCCTACGACGGATGGACCCACGTGGCGTTCTCGTTTAAAGTAGACAGTGAAATCAGCCTTTTCGTGAACGGACAAATGGCAGCGACAGGTGTGCTGAGCAGCTCAAGTTGCGAAATACCGACGTCAGCCATACTCCAGTTTGGGCGAGGTACGAACATTGTTGACTCATGTGCCTGTTTGTTATGGCGACTGGCTGCAGGTTTGGCGGCATGACATTTTCGTTTGAATTGTTTACTACCGGTAGGCTCGATGGGGATATTGCAAGCAAATACAACGTCGCACTTTGTGGGCAGCATGGACGAGGTACAAAATGCTGCTTCGCGGCTGTCTTGGCAATCGTCACCCCACTCACCAATGCGTGCCCCTACTTTTCAAACGACTATGATAGGTTCGAGTTTGGAGCACTGTTCGGCGGTCAAGCGACATTCTCAACTGGTACAGATCCAACTTGGTCGATCCCGCGATGCTGCTGCTACTGAGGTTCAACCAGAAGAACGCGACAGTAGCTTTATCGGGCGAGGACGATAGCGGGAACAGCAACGACTTCATCATTGAAGATGCAACTGCCTCTCAACATCTCCAACCGCGCTCATTTGGCCTCGCTGGAGACAGATCCTGCTACTGCAGTCAATTCGCAGTTCCGACTAATTTTGCCCTCGATGCAAACATCTGCAATCGACAGTGCGATGACGGGAGCGCACAAAGCTGTGGGTCTACTCTCAGCAACCAAGCGGTGAGTGTGTACACTCGCGGCACAATCCGGATCGACGGTCTAGTTCCCAACACAGAGTACGAGCTCGCTGCATCTTTTGTGACGACCAATGGTGATGAGTTCGATATCAGTCAAGCGCTCGTTGCAAGCACAACCGGTCCAACGATCCCGGGTTTTGTTGGCTACCTCAGTATCGTTGAGCGCCTGGAGAAGTACGTTGAGCTCCAGTGGACGGCTGTTGAAGATGACGGAGGCGCCGATATACTCAAGTATCAAGTCTTTGTGAACGGGTACCTCGAGCTGGAGACTGCGAACGGGGACGCGTATTCTGCAGTGCTGGAGAACGTCGAGCTTCTCCCGAACTGCATAATCACCGTATCCGCTGTGAATGAGCTCGGCGCTGGACCTCAGAAACTGTTGCTGACGTCTCTACCAGCCGGCAGCGGCACTCCATCTGCTCCAAAGCTCTTGGTTCCGATCAATATCACGGGCGGTTCTGTAACCTTTGGTACAGGAAATGGAAATGCAATTTCGAACGCGACATTGTCAAATACAAGCACACTGGTCATCGAGCAGCGCGAGTCATCCTCCCAACGATTCACGAGTTCTTTCACGCGGCCAACCAGCGACAGCTTCATCACAGTGTACAAGCTTCGCCACGACACCGTGTACGTCTTTCGTTCGTACTTCGTCAATTCCGCGGGCTCAGTGAGCGCATTCAGTCCTCCCGCGGTGGTTCAAACGGGAAAGTCAGGTGTGCCCGGCAAGACCCCGGTGCCGATCGTAACCCAAGTGACAGGTTTGCTATTGCTGTTGTGGTTGACGAGAGGGTATATGTTGATGATGCGCTAACTGGTGACAACTGTGATCTTGATGTTCTGAATATGTAGGAGGCTCGATTTCCTTGGTGCTGGCGGAACCACTCGATACCGGTTAGGCCCGTTGTGATCAAATGTTCAGGTTCAAGCAGCTCCTTATTGAGCTAACTCGCTTTCTCTTTCATCGTAGGTGGTCTACCGATTTCGACGTACAACATCTTCGTTCGCAACGGCACGCAGTTTGCGAAGCTAATAAGTGTCGTAACAAGCTCCGATGGCGCGCAGGCTGCTACCATCTATCGAGACATCAAAGGAGCACACCTGAGCTCATCGACGACGTACACGTTCAAAGCACTCGCTCTGCAGTTTGGAAGTGCTTGTGAAGGATTTTCAGCGAACGAGCAGGAGAGCGACGAATTTTCAGTAACAACCACGGTGTTGTCGATCCCTCTCCCACCATCGGCGCCATCGCTGATTTTTGTTGATGGATGTGTGGCGTCAATTGCGATCGCTCCTCCAGAGGACCAAAATGGCGCTGTTGTGAGCGGATTCAGCATCCAAATTTCCGCTGTATCGAACATTTACCGCACGTTCGTGGTTGACTACACGTTGAGCCAGATAGCATTGGATAGTTTGATGCCTTTCACCAATTATTCCGTGGCGGCCTCGATGGTGACGGACGTTGGGAATACGGAGTATAGTGATCCACTGTGGTTCACAACCGGTGCAGCACAAGCTCCGTCAAAGCTGTCAGTCTTCAAAATCCTGGAAACGAGATCGAGCTCACTTGTGCTGTTGTGGACGGAGCCTGAATCTACTGGAGGAGGAGCGCTGAAAGGTACATCATGCAGGGCACCTTGTCTCCATTACACTACCATCGAACAAACGATAACAGGTGCCGTGTACTTGTGTTTTGCTAGGTTATCGAGTCTACCAGCGTTCACTCGACCCAAATGCTGAGAACATGCTAATTTACGACGGCATCAACGATCCCATCAAGACAACGCTGGAGGTGAAGGATCTGGTCGCCAACTCGGGGTACATTTTCGCTGTGCTGGCGTTCAACGAGTTCAACATCTCAAGTTTAGATACTGACAACGTCATCCATATCGCGAGTCTCGAGCCGTCTGCTCCTTCAAGCGTGAATGTTAGCACTGTCACCAGCGAATCGGGCGGCTCACTTGAGATCACCCACATAGCGGTTACTGACACCGGCGGCTTCGCAACCGAGTTGCTTCGTTACTACGCTCGAGTACGGTTCCTGGGTTCGTGTTACAGCTCAGCCTCGGAGTGCACAACTTGCTCGGCGATCATTGTCGATCCCAACGACAATAGCGTATACCAGTTTGATACACCGATCGGCAACTGCTCAGCACGGCCGTGCGATGCCACGAGCGGAACTTGCTGTCATGATGCAGTTGGACACGAGTGTGGGGTTCTTGCGAACAAGACCGTGCTATGTTCCAGTGATTCGACAGTTTGCATTATCGACGGCTTGACGCACTCTACGATCTACGCGACGTCAATCGCCGTTGGGAACCCGGTCGGCAACGCAAGTTTCTCAAGCGAGCTCTTTGCTTCAACAAGGTAACGTTGTTGATATTTACTCTTGTTGATACTTCTCAAAGATGCGGCAGAACTGCATGCTCACGACAAGTTCAACTTTATCAGTTCTGCTACAGATCCGGGCGCTCCAACGCTCGAGCTGGTGTCATCCCGTGGTGGAGCGCTCGAATTGAAGTGGGTAATCCCAGAGGTACGAAGCCCGAAACCTGCATGCTTGGAGTGGCGAGCGTTGTGGCACTAATGGTAGCGCTCTCTCCACAGGATACTGGCGGCGCTCGGATTGTTCGACGATCGCTCTTCTTAGAAGGAGAGCCACTCCTTGAAACGATGGAGGGCGCTAGCTTTACGCATTGTCGCCTTCGCATCGAGACGGAGTATACCTACCGACTCGAAATCGAGAACTCAATGGGGCTCGTGAACAGCACCACACAGACATTCCGAACTACGACCTATAGCGCGCCTTCGGAGGCGCCCCAGCTGAAGCTCGACAGTGTTCGCGCGACGTCAGCACAGATCAGCGTCACTGACGCTTGCGATAAAGGAGGCTATTCGAGACTGGACTACTACCACGAGCTACGAAATGCAACGACTGATGCAATTATATCTGATGGGGGATTCCTGTGCTGTGACACAGTGTTGAGCAACTTACTGCCGTCGAGCGAGTATTCTCTTCGTGTTCGTGCTAGCAACGTTGTGGGGCAAAGTAACTGGACTACACTGAACTTCTCGACACCCAGTGGCATTCCTTCGACTCCATCGACCGCTCTGCTTTACGCGTCGACATGGAAGCTTGAGCTGTCAATCTCCTCGCCTGTTGTTGTCAATTCCAGCGCGCTAACAATCGAAGTGGTTGCAAAAAATGTGTCGACCTTGGATACAATCTACCAAAACTCGCTGGCGTGTGACTTTAGCAACGATCAATCCTTCGTCTGCCCCGACTCAGTCATGATTGACGGACTCGGTGGGATTGCAGCCTCCTATCGAGTCTTGGTGCGTGCAGTTGCCGATGGAGGGCCGAGCGAATGGTTTGAGCGTGTGTACAATACAGATGCAGGAGAAGCAGGGGCACTCAGTCTCAGGAAAAGCGAGTTTTCAATCAAAGAAGGCGAGTTTCTAACCGTGGACATCGGAAAGTTGTACGGAACAACCGTGGCAGAAAACGTCACGTTCGAGATTTCCGATACCATTGCGTTCACAGTCAGCTGGACCTGTGAGCAAACATCGTTCGGTGCATCCTGCTTTGCCGTAGACGACGGAACCGACTCAGGTAAATAAACTTACCTTATAAACCAGGAAGTTGACATGCGATATTATTCTGACTGACTGATAAACCGTGGCTGATGTTGCCCGTAGGTCTCGTACAATTTGAAATCGGTGAGTACGCAAAGACTGTGGAGCTAGCGATCCCGAATGACGACGACTACCAAGCTTCAGCTGGCAACATCACACTGACGCTCACGTCTGCCACATTCAGTCAGTTTGCAACGCCCACGCAGGCAGAAATCAAGGTCATCGACGACTACGACGCGGGGCGACTATCATTCCAGGATGCATCGCTGGATGTAAAAGAGGATGCGCAGACTGCGCGGATTTTTCTGATTCGGGATCGTGGCACTGCTGGGTTCGTGACCACATGTTTGGCTTCCACAGTGTCGGCATTTGTTGTCGGATCCCAGCTCCAAGCTATCGCAACGTTCGAGTCTGGCCAGACACTGACTTTTGTAGACATCCCGCTGCGATCAAGCGGCGAGTACGCATTCGGGAGCTTCGATGTGAGTCTTGCAAACGCAACTGGAGGTGCGATTATCTTGTCGGGTACCATGACCGTCAATTTTGCAGACGAAGGTGGTGTGAGCTATCCTGGCTCTCCGGAACTGGCGGTAAACACAGTCACAGGAGGGATGATCCAGTTTATTTGGCAGGAGCCTGCGTTTATTGGAGGTCCAAATGCCAACATCCTGCAGTACCAGATTGAACTTGAAGCTCCAAACAGATCGATCCAGAGCTACAACACCTTGGGGGATAGCTTTCTCCTTGTCTCACGCCTGAAGAGTAATAGTGTCTACAAAGCGCGAATTGCAGCAGTCAACCAGCGAGGGCGAGGCAGCTTCTCCGATAGTATGACTGTCACCACCACAGCACCAAATCCACCAGGACCGGTCGCTGATTTCACGTCCCTCGAAGTCACGGGAGGGTATGTTCAGCTCGAGTGGCACGCGCCGCTTGACTTTGGAGGACAGGAGATCGCGTTGTACCAAATTTCGTTTGAGGAGCCGCTCAACGCTGCCATTCGCACCGTTGAAGTGAACGGATCGAGCCTGAATGCCTCGATTAGCGATCTGCAGGCTCTAACTTCCTACGAGTTCTCGATAGTGGCAGTAAACACTGCCGGCATGGCTGGCCCTGAAAGCTCCTTCGCGCTCGAGACATCGTTCATGGCCGCGCCAGATACACCTCCACGGCCGGTTTTGACTTTGGCCACGGGTGGAGCGCTGCATTTCAATGTGATTGCTCCGATCAACTCTGGTGGCTCGGCGTTGACCTTGTACACAGTGTACGTAGCTCGTCTTACGGGTTGGGATATCAAGTATCGCGAGTTTGCGACGTACACAATCGAGAGCAAGTCGGTGGATAGAGTGATTGGGAATGTGTCGATCTACGACCTGCTCTCTGACTCGACCTATTGCGTCAAAGTCTCGGTTCAGAGCCAATATGTAAGAAGAGGGACTTCTATCGCTGAGCTATTTCATTCTGCTACCTTGTAAACTGACTGAAAAATGTGTGGATTTGGAAACAGGGGACGAGCCAACAAAGTGACTACGCTGAGTTCGACACGACCAGCCCCACACTGGTCGCAGGTATCGGGAGACCGACCGTCGCAGGTGAAGATCCCGGCGAGATAACATTAGCGTGGACCAAGCCTCTCGACTTGGGCGGAGCGCGCATCACTGGATACGTCTTGCGAGCTCGGCAGTGGTTGATGGAAAACGAGACTTGGACCGAGCCAACGGTTGTCTACGACGGTCGAAACTCGGTCGTGCTAACAGCGCGGGTTACGGGACTCGTGGCGAGCACGCGATACGGATTCAGCGTGATAGCGTTGAATTATCGGTCTGTCTGTTTTGCCGATGAGCTCAATTCCGGTGGCGAAGAGCTCGTTGTGAAAACCCAAGATGGAACAGTTCCGTTCGAGCCAAAGAGCATGCACGTGGTCGAGGTGACGGGCGGTGCAGTTACTGTCATGTGGGACCCACCGCTCTCTTCGGGCGGCGAGCCGGTTTTGGCGTACGTTGTATATGCTGGTATCGCAAGTGAAGAGTTCTTTGTGATCTCGAGCATCGATGTCGCTGTGCCAAGAACGCTCACAGTTTATGGCTTGCAGACATCAATACAGTATAAATTCACAGTGTGCGCAGAAAACATCCATGGGCTGGGACGCAACGCGACGATCTTGCTCGTGACTACCTCCGAGCCGACGCCGCCGGGGACGCCAAAGAATTTGCAGCAGTATACATCAACATCAGGAGGTTCGATCATCTTGTCGTGGGACGCCCCCGATGACGCTGGCGGGATCACGTTGCAGAGCTACGAAATCTATCGAAATGGCTCGCTGCTGATCAATCTGGATGCGATGGACGGGAGTACGGTATTCACCGACATGAACAACATCTCTGCAAGTTCGGTCTACAACTACTCGGTGGTTGCAGTCAACTCGCTGGTGTTTGGCACTTCGCCAGCGACATTGGTTGTTCGCAGCCCCCCAGCCTCGCTTCCATTGTTCCCAAGCGTGAGCATTGTGCAAGCAAGAGGAGGCTCCGTGGACGTCGAGTGGGTACCGTCGCCTGATTCGGGAGGTGTTCCCATTCGAGGCTATACAGTCGTGGTCACGCGAAGCGGCACGGCAGTGGCGTCGTACGAAGGGGTGCTGACTCGCCAAGTGTTTCACAATTTGTTCGCCGAGACAGAGTATCAGGTTAGCGTCCAAACGAAGAACGACTTAGGGCTGAGTCCGGTGGGTATAGCTCTTGCGATCACTGGTTCAGCCGAACAACCTGCGCAACCGTTACCTCCAGCGCTTGTCAATGCGTTTGGAGGTCGAGTGCGTCTTACAACAACGGCCCCAGAGGATTTCGGAGGAAGCGCAATCACGTTCTACCAGTTTTTCCTGAACGACGATCCTGTGGACGCTATCTTGATCTCTCCAGAAGTCTACGATATCGTCGGACTCGCTGCTCTTACGGAGTACTTGTTCTCTGTGAGCGCTGTAAACGTTGTCGGAGTAGGTGAGAGGAGTGACTCCATTCAAATTGCTACCACTGGCGTCTTACAACCTGGAGCGATCTCGATCGTGGTGGTGGAGTCAACCACTCACGAAAGCATTGAGATTTCGTGGGAGCACCCAAAAGACACTGGCGGCACCAATGTGGCCAGCCTCGATTACGACGTATTGGTTACAAACACTGAGGACAGCTCGTCGCGGACGATCGCCGACGTTGTTTCTCCGTTTGTAATCGGCCAACTCGATGCGAGCACGTATTATGCGATCCAAGTGCGTGCAAAGAACGAGGTCGATGTGGGCGGATGGAGTATCGCGGTTGTTGAGAGGACTGACCCAGTGTCTCCCGGAACGATCAGCTTCTTGTCAAACACCATGAGCGTATCCGAAGCGAATTCTACTATAAAGATCACAGTAGTGCGTGCAAGTGGAGGCTCCATCCCTGCCTCATGCAATTATCGCACGATAAATGGTACTGCTCTCGACAATGTCCACTACGTGGGGACATCAGCAGGCACGATCCACTTTAACGCGGGAGTGAAGCAACAAAGCGTAAGCATTGCGATCATCAACAACGACATCATCGACGACCCAGACAAGTTTTTCTTTGTCGAGCTCATGGAAATTGACTTCGAGTCGGGGGCGATCGGCGCGATTAGTAACCTTACGGTGACGATCACAGATGACGGTGATAGCGGCTTGATCCAGTTCTCCCAGGCATCGTATTCGGTTGTCGAGTCGACACCGAGCATCTTGATCCCTCTTGTGCGTGTGAAAGCGTTCAGCGGCAAAGTGGGCGTCCGCATCGACGCATTCGATGTTCTCGATGGCGCAGTACAAAATGTCGACTACTCACTGCTCAACTCGACTATTTCATTTGCTGACTACGAAGCTAGAGCCTCAATTCGAGTGCAAATCATGAACGACGCCGTGTTCCAGGTTCGCAAATTCTTCGGTTTGAGCATCACGATCACATCAGGTCGGGCAGGTATTGGAGCAGTTATGCCCGCATTTGTCGAGATCCTTGACGACGGCGATGTGTCGCGGCCGTGGCCACCGAAAGATGTCAAGATCGCAATCCTCTCTGGCGGCTGGGTCAGTGTCAACTGGACTGCGCCAGAAAACAAAGGAATGGCAAATGCGACCTTTTTGTCGTATCGAGTCATTTTAACGTCGGATATGCTGCCGTCGCAAGAGTTTACAACGTTCAACAGCTCGCTCAACATCACCAATCTGGCGGCAAAGTCGACGATCAGCATCGCGGTCGCAGCGAAGAACAGCGTTTCGGAGAGCTACCTGTCCGCACCAGCTTTAGCTCGCCTGGGGGCTCCAACAGCGCCCACAGTACCTCAAGCAGTTCAGATTCTGTGGCGAACTGGTGGCGCCGCAAACATCATGTGGCAGCCTTCCTTCGATTCGGGCGGCGCAGATATCTTGCTCTATCGCGTCAATGTGAGCACGGGCTTTGGGAGCAACTGCACAATCGCTCGCTATGATACGCAGAGCACAAGCTTCGCTGTCTACGGTTTGCAATCGCTCACCGACTATAACATCACGGTTCAGGCGCTCAACTACGAAGGGCTACTTGGCGCTATTTCGCCTGTTGTAAAGCTGGCGACTCGAGCCTCGTCTGCGCCGAGCAAACCACCTGGCGTGAACGTGACGAAGGCAACAGGCGGCGCGCTTTATCTGTCTCTGGCACCTCCGCTGGACCTGGGCGGTCTCAACATCACCAAGTTCACACTATCAGCTACGTCACTTCAGTTCCCAAACGTGTTTGCTGACGTGTACGAAGGCAACAGCTCAACGTACGTTCTGCGCCGGCTGGCGTACTCGACAGAGTACAAGCTCAAGTACAAGGTCGCACACGCAGCGGTAAGTTGTGATCTCTGGTCTTTTCCTTGTGCGCAGGAATTCCTTGTGTGAAGAAACGGTTGTTGATGGATTTTTATGTTGACTGTTAACAATAGGGTGTAAGTGAGTACAGCGATGTGCTGTCTGCAAAGACAACTTTCATCACGTTACCAGATGAGCCGCGCAACGCAACGATTCTTGGCACGACTGGTGGCTCGGCTACGATTTCCTGGGAACCCCCACTCGACTTTGGAGGGACCGATATTACGAGCTACGAGATCTTGTTTTTCACTGGCTACGAAGCCAAAGCGCAGTACAAGCAGTTGGTCTCGAACGCCAGCTCCAAGGCATCTACGCTCACGGCGAAGGTTTCCGATTTGAATGCGACTACGACGTACGGGCTCTTTGTGCTCGCGGTGAACGATATCAGCGCGTGTGTGGACACCACCGCAGTGACAAGCTACAACGTTGTCTATGCCACAACCTTGAACGTCTCGGCCCCCGAGGTTCCGCAAAACCTGAATGTAACCATCAACACAGCTGGCATGCAAGCGATCACCTGGTCGCCAACGAATGATCGGGGCGGTGACCCGACGGTGGTGTACGTTCTTGTTTCCGAGAAAGGCGCAGTACTATACAATGGAGCACAGACGATCTTCAGACACGGTGCGCTGACCCCGAACACGTCGTACGGGTACGCTGTCACGGCGAAGAACTCGGCCGGCACGAGTGTGCTGAGCCCCGTTGTATATAAGACGACACAGACTCGCATCACAGTACCGAGTGCACCAATCAATCTGGTGCTTGCTAATTCGACCGGTGGCTTGATCACGTTGTCTTGGACTCCACCATACGACTCGGGAGGCGAAGCGCTGCTGGGCTATCAGGTTTTCCGAGAAGGCAAGCTGCTACCGCTGCCGAACGGGACGTTGCACCACCCAAACACAACCTACGTTGACACCGATGGTCTTATAGCCGAACAAGATTACTTGTATACTGTGCAGGCGTTCAACTCTCTCGGTGCTGGGCTTCAGAGTGAGCCTCTCCCTGCTCATACCACCAGCGCGACGCTACCAGGAAGACCAAGAAACGTTACAGTCGTGGCGGTAGGAGGCAAACTGCAGGTAACGTGGGCTCCTCCAAGAGACACGGGCGGCGTGCCGCTCGATAAGTACGACGTGTTGATCCTCAAGGACGACGCGACTCTCTTCGAAATGATGACGAATTCCACATCCTACGACTACTATGGAATCGATGCGCACATCAACTACACTGTCGTCCTCGCAGCGACCAGCAAAGTGGGAATCAGTCCAGAGGTGGTGCGATCCGTCGTCAACGGCAACGCGACGCGACCGCAAGCACCTTTGCCACCAGAGATCGTCAGCTTCAGCGCACAGAGCGTTGTGCTCGCGCTCAAAGGTCCTCGTGATGATGGCGGCGCCAACATTACAGTACTACGTCTGTACCAAGATGGCGTGCTTGTGCGATCCGTGCAGACGAGCGGATACGTTCAGATTGTCGTCGGACCGCTCTATGCGAACGAAGTGTATTCGTTCACGACTACTGCCATATCACTCCCTGGACTTGGCGAAAGTCCCCACAGCGCTATGATGCAAGCGACCACAGACAGTCCAACGCCTCCATCGGCGGTGTACAACCTCGCGGTCGTTCGACGAACATTTGATTCGCTGACACTTTCGTGGGATGGCCCAGATGACATTGGCGGCGAGAGTCCGATCTACCTGATCGAGTACTATCCGCAGCTTAACGCCACTGCTGTTGGTACCCGAGTAACAACAGTGCGCTCGATCACTATGGATGGACTCGCGTCGTCAACGTCGTACGTGGCGCGCGTGAAAGCGAGCAACAGCGCTGGTGCCGGTGCATGGACAGCTGCGGTTGAGGGAGACACTGATGTTGCACAGCGTGGTGCTATCGTATTCCGTCCCAACGTAATGACAGTGTTTGAGAACGTCACGTCAGCGATCATCGAGCTAGTTCGCGTCAACGGGACGTCGAGCAGCATCACATGCTACTACGATGTCGATGCCAACAGCACAGCAAACGCTGGCAAAGACTACGTGCTTCCGGACCTTGCACAGCGCGAATTCGTGTTCACTGACGGCGAGACACTCAAACAGTTCACGATCCAGATCATCAACGATCTTGTGTACGAGCCTCTTCCACGTGAGCTCTCGCTCGTGCTGCAAGATACGACCCCAGACCGATCTGACACGGTGTCACCTTCGACTGTGTCGATTTCCATCCAAGACGATGGCGACGCTGGCTGGATTGACTTTGAAAGATCAAACCTAACGGCGCTGGAAAATACAGGGACGTTCAATATCCCACTGCGGAGACTGAGAGGCAGCAGCTCAGCGACGAGTGTAGCCGTATCAGTTTACGACAAATTGTCGAGCACAACAGCGACATCTGATGACTTCACGATAGTCACGCCGATCGTGACGTTCGCGGACGGCGAGACCAGCCAGTTTGCCAGCGTCCGAGTGTGGAACAACAGCGTGTACGATTACCCGCTCAAATACTTCATTCTCTCTGTGAGCAACGCAACTGGAGGCAGTCAGCTTGGTCCAAATACGCTTATTTGGGTCACGATCCTAGATGATGGTGATCTATCACCGCCTGGACTGATCCGCGATCCAGCGGCGGTTGATGGAACAGGCGGCCTGATCAAGCTCACGTGGACAGCTCCGGTGAACGTCGGAGGGCAAGCGCTCTGGGTCACTGGGTACAACCTCACGATCAGCTCGGACGAGAAGACGGAGTTCGTTCTCTCCAAGGACAACAGCACAGAGTACGCATTTGGCAACTTGCAGGTGCTCACCGTGTACAGTTTCAGGATCGCAGCGCTGAACGCCATCGGGACGGGCAACTTCAGCGCTGCAGTCTCAGAATCCACCACGAACTACACGCTTCCAGGAGTTGTCGATGCGATATCTCTGGTGAATGCGACTGGGGGCTTGCTGACAATCCGAGTGGCAGTGCCAAAGGACACTGGCGGCGCTCTGATTGAAAAGTACTTTGTGTACCTTGCGGCTCCGGACGACGCAGAATTCAAGGTACGAGATTTGAAACAATCGACTCAGCCGGTGTTTGGTTGATGTGTGGTGCCTATCTTTATCGTTGGTTGCTGATTTTTGGCATCTACTTGTTGCTAGCTCACGAATGAAAATGCGTCGGACAACTCGACCATCATTCACGTAAGCGTCAGCTACCCAAAGACCCAGTATTTCGTCAAAGCAGTGGTTCGTGCAGCTGCAGTTGTTTCCCTGCTCCTGGATCCGTATCTTGTGGTGAATCATTAAGCTGATGTGCGGACTCATACCTCTGGTATTTGGTGTTGGTACTTGAGTGCAGGCTGTTAACTTGGTCGGAATGGGCAATCTATCGAAAGCATTCAACGTCTCCAGCGACGCTCTCTCACGTCCAGGTCCACCACGCATCCTACCAAAGGCGCACTCATCGACCGGCGGCTCCATCGTTCTTGACTTGGAGCTTCCTATCGACACAGGTACGTTAGCGGTTTGCCGTGGTGATTTGCGAGATCTGAGTCGTACTTCATCTTATCAGTACTCGTGGGGTCGATGCATACAATAGGTGGCCACCAGAAGCTCAACTACACTTTCTACTACCGCGCACACAATCACGACGAGCGGTTCCAGCAGGCGTATTTCTACGAAATAGAGGATCAGGTCGTGATGTACAGCCTCGCGGCGAGCACCAACTACGACTTTGTGGGTATTTCTCTGCTGGATGGCGACCTCGATCCGGTCACAACCGGTGCGATCGCTGCTGACAACTCCAACCTAACTGTGGCGGCAGACGTGACACAACTGTTGGGTCCGAACAATTTTTTCGATTTTGGAGTGAGTCAAGTACCTTGATTTTTGTGGAAAGTTATCCATCGTGAACTGTACTGACAGAGTTGCTCCGTGTTGATGCGATTTGCTTGGTAGGCTTTCCTGTTCCAAGTCGACCCACTGGAAGCCTCTACCTCTGAGTTTGTGTTTTTCAAGAAAGATGTGGACCCTCTCAGCGGTATCATGAGTACAACGACGCTGGATCCCGAAGCCGAGTACGACCTACAAATCCGTGGACCATGTGGCAACGTGGTCAACTTTACTACGCAGCCCCCGACGCGGCCAGGAGTCCCGCCGCTACCGGTGCTTTCGTACGCGACCGGAGGCGCGCTCAACATTCGAATCTTTTCGCCGAATGACACAGGTATGACACGCTGAATGCAAACTTGACTGAGGTTGCTGAAAGTCCACTAACCGGAGTTGCCTCGTGTTGCGCTGATGTTTTGCTTAGGCGGGATATCACTGAACGATTTCGACCTCTACCTGAATGAGCGCAAGGTTCGTGTATCGCAACCTCCATCTATTCATCCATGTTTTCGGTTTCTAACTATGAAGCTTGTGACGTCCATGGTGTGTGTATCTCTATAGGTTATCGGGAACTTCTACGACTACATGTCGTTCAGCACGTTTCAGCTCGAGGTGACTGTGGAACTAGGTGGTTTGGCTCCGAATACAGACTACCGTTTTGTGTATGTCCCGATGAACGATGTCTCTGGGTGCTTCGTCGAGAGCCCTCGTCTAAACGAGTCCACGACCTTCAGCACTACCGAACCGACACTCCCAGTTACGATCGATGATCTCTACCAGTCTGGGGCAACAGGCGGTGGCATCCGCGTCGAGTGGAATATCCCCGTTGATGTCGGCAGCGACAGCGACATTTTCTACCAAGTGTACATGAGCTCGCGCCTGAAAAGCCCAGTGTGGGAACTCGTGTACAACAACACGGCGACGTACTTTTGGAAAACCAAGCTCGAAAATGAAACGCCGTACCTGTTCATGATCTCGTGCATGAACGAAGTCGGATACTCGGACAACTCGTCGACCGCCATGCTCAACACCACGTTCATCTCTGTCCCGGGTCCAGCAGGGGCACTCACGCAAATTTCGGCCACGGGCGGGATGATCCATTTATCGTGGGCAACTCCGGAAGACAATGGCGGCAACGAAGTCACGTACTTTGTCGTAAATGGCAACGACCAAGATGTGCGCGTGAGCGTTCCTGAGATCTACTTTGGAGGGTTGGTCGCGAACAAAGAGTACACGTTCACCGTGTATGCGGGTAATGCGCTTGGTCTCGGCACGGATGGGGCATTCGCGACATTCAAGACAGGCGATGTGTCGCCCCCTTCAGCGCCACCATCGATCCAAGTTGTCAAAGTGTCTGGTGGGTCGGCAACTCTTGCGATCGCGGTGCCGAAAGACACGGGCGGCGTGACTGCTTCAGGTCTTTCCTTTGAGGTCTACGCGGACGGTGTTCTCATATCGTCCTCTTCAGTTCGTCTCTTGGATGGCGCAATAGTTCTTTCAGATCCTGTCCCTTCGGATAGCGGTCGGCGGCTGGAAGCGCTGAGCCAATGTCAGTCAACTCAAGTGGAAGCTGAATCAGAGCCAAGGAACCGTCGGCGACTTCAGCAAAGTGATCGATCGCTGATGTACTTGCAGGTCGGTAGTTTGCTGCCTACCACATCGTACACGTTCAAGATGAAAATTGGCAACGCAGCTGGCAGCAGCGATTTCACTGGATCCACATCAGGCAATACTGTTGAAGTCGGACCCCCAGCGCAGCCTGCGCCACCAACCGCGGACATTATCACCGGCGGTTCAATGTCTCTGAGCTGGACTGACCCCGTGGATACTGGCGGCACGCCGCTGACATCGTTCGCTCTGATTGTGACGGCCTTCGGAAGTGAAGTTGGTCATTGCGAAGGACTCGTGCACGTATGCGACGTCGGGGACCTCCAGTCGCTTACCGAGTACACAGTCGTTCTAACCGCGTACAATGTCGTAGGCGCGTCGAAGTCAAGCGAACCGATAATTTACACCACGAGCTTGCCGACAATGGCGCAGGCGCCACAGAATCCTCGCGTTGTGCTGACGACAAACACGAGTGCGGTCGTAGAGTGGCTGCCATGCGAGGACTTTGGTGGCAACTACATTGAAAGCTACTACGTCAAGGTGAGCCTAGCATCACCGTCATCTCCCTCGTCATCATCATTATCATCGTCGTCGTCGTCAGCGTCGTCATCGGCGTCGTCATCGGCGTCGTCAAGCGTCATGTTCGTAACAGTGCCGATCACGTCTCTCAACGCGACCGTACCAGACCTCGAACCGAATACGAACTACTACGCTACGATCGTAAGCTGCTGCTCTTGCCTATGAATGCTATGCTGGTTTCTCGTATTTGACTGGAGTGGCTACTAACTGAGGACGTTTCTTGTAGGCTGCGAAAGGGAGCGATGGTGATTTAGGAGAGCCTAGCAAGCGCGTGTATTTCATGACCCCGCGGTACTTTGGCCAGCCGCAGCCGCCTCTGGTTGGATGTGGTACGTATCCATTATTCATATGCATGTAGCCTTCCTGCTTCGAGACTCGTATTCTCACCCGAAGCACTCTTGCTTCTACGTATCGTCCGTCAATTCTGTTTTTGCAGTCTCACAGTCCGTCGTGTCGATTTACTGGGCTGAAATGGAAGGCGTTCGGAAGTACTTTTTATATCGCGACGGCGCGCACCTTGTGTACTCTGGGCCAGACACACTCGCAGAAGACAGTGATAACATCACAGCTGGCAGCACGTACTCATATCAGATTCGGATTCAAAACTCGGACGGCAGTCTGACGATCGCAAGCGAGCCGACGACGTACCTCGCTGCAGTAGCTCCTTCTTCAGTCGTCGACGAGTTCCAGTGCGGCGGACTGAAAGGGTACATTCGCCTCAAGGACTATGCGAATCAGCAAGCGCGTCAGTGGCGGATCACGCCCTTTGTTCCCACTGGCATCACACTGAACGTAAGCATTCTTCTGCTTCGAGAGGTAGCAATATCACGGTATAATGACTTGTCCACTGATCTTTGGATGGCTCTATGTAGGTAACATCGTTTTGGTTGGAGTGCGATTTCGACCAAATCCAGATCAACGTCACTACGAGTGGTGTGACCACGCCGTTGTGGAGCGGCGGGTGTCGTCGCGATGGAGATTTTCTGATCTCCACAAAGAACGACGTGGAATCGCTGGTCGTCGCGTTCAACTCGGACGTGAGCGTCACACACTCTGGGGTTACCATCGTCTACGAGCTCGAGGTTAGTGAGGCAGCCGTCGCGAGCCAGACCATCCCCTGCCCAGGTCCAGCGATCTGTTCAAACAACGGAGCGTGCTTCAACGGCGTCTGCTCGTGTCTGAGCGGATATGTTGGTGAGGACTGTAGCAACCAAGTCATTTGCCCACGTGACCTGACGACGTGCGGGGATGCAACAGGGTGCGACCCGATTTGCTTGGAGCAGCAGAGCAGTGTCATCGCTGTGAGTATGTACGGGAATGACGCGCAAGGCACTGGCGAGATGATGGACACGTCGCAGTCCGGGACCGCTTCAAAGGCAGTCCAGACGCTTCAGCGTGCCGTCACCATGGCTACCACGGGTCAAACAGTTCTAATCTACCAAGGGACATATCAAGGCTCTCTGAACTGCAACTTGGTCGTGAACAAGAAGCTAACGATTCGGGGACTCCGTGGCGCGGCTGTGACTACAATCGACTGTGGCGACGCGTTCCACGGGATCACAGTCACTGGAGCGGATACCGTCACGTTGATGAATTTTACGCTTCGTGACACGTTTGGTACCGATGGCGCAGCGATCAAAGTAGTTTCTTCGACCAGCGTCACGCTCGTGGGCTTGCGTATCTTTGGAGGAACTGCTATTTTGAATGGCGGCGCTATTCACGCGTCGCAATCGAGTTTCACGCTACAGGACACTGTTGTGGCAAACTGTTCGGCTAAGCTAGGAGGTGGAGGGGGTCTGTTTGTCGACACTACGACGCTGACGATCCAAAATTCCCAGGTACGCGGATGCCAAGCCACAAACGGTGCAGGGCTGTACATACTCGGCAACTCTAGCATCACTGGTATCGGCTCTGCGATCGTCGAGAAGAACCGCGCAAGCAATCGCGGCGGTGGGGTCTTCTTCTTCATTGGAACAGCCTCTGCCAAACTGTTGGTAGTGCAAAGCAACAGCGCCATGTTCGGCGGCGGTGTGGCGTTCGAGTCTGGCTCCTTTACGATCACTGCTTTAGAGGTGAAAGCTAACATTGCGACGAGCGATGGTGGCGGGCTTGCAGTTCTACACGACGCAGTGCTGGCATCAGTTGGGTCGACAATTCACACCAATCGCGCGTCACAGAACGGCGGAGGTGTGCTCGTCACCTCAAACAAGACCCTGGCGTTTGATTCCCAGTCGCTGGTGTCGAGGAACACAGCAGGTACGTTTCTCGTATGTTGTTACTTCTGCTTGCTTCAGCTTCTCATCTCTAACACTATGCATGCGTTGCTATTTGTGCTCTTGTAGTCCTTGGCGGGGGCTTGTATGGCGAATGGACGAGTGCCAGCATCAGCGGAGTGATCGTGACGAATTGCGCTGCAACAAGTGGTGGCGGATGCATCGCATTCACAGCAAGCTCAAGCAAACTGACAGGTGCGGATCTAAGCGGATGCTCAGCTCCAATCGGAGGCGGCATGTACATTACGTCCGGTAGCGCTATGGAGCTGATGGACGCGTCAATCGCATCGAATACGGGCTTGAACGGCGCTGGCGTCTACATGAACGGCAGCTCACTTGCTGGAGCAAGAGCGACTGTGTCAAAGAATACTGCAAATATCTCAGGTGGTGGCGTTTTCATTGCTGGCGTGAAAAACAGTCTCAGTGGAATCACGATTCAAGAGTGTGTTGCGCCAGAAGGCGGAGGGCTACTAGTTTTCAGAGCCTCGCAGACCTCCGTGTCCAATATCGAAATCACGAAGAATGGCGCTACAAGAAACGGGGGAGGCATCTACACAAACGAATCCGTGCTCGCGATCACAAGCATTCAAGCGGCAAACAACACGGCTGTGAAACGCGGAGGAGGGCTCTACGCGTTCAGTTCGACAGTGTTAGGATCGCTGACGCTCGCTTACAATGAAGCAGCGCTAGGAGGCGGTGCAGTATCTTCTGGAACGACCGTTTTCGAGAGAACTGTGATCGATTCGAATGGCGCACAGATCGGTGGTGGCGGCATTTTCGCTGACGACGGCGAGCTCACACTCCGTGATGTCGATGTAAGGTCCTGTTTCTCGGCCAATGGCGTTGGAGGTGGAATGTATCTAGCGACTACCCGCGTGCTTCACGACCGAGTCCAAGTCTCAAGCTGCTCTGCGACCTTGGGAGGTGGGTTGTATCTGGAATCGTCGTCGTTCACCCCAACTCTGTCGCAATCTCTGACAGTGGTGATACTACCAGTAACGTTGACGTTGAACGAAGCCTCGAGTCTCGGTGGCGGCGTCTACATCACAGGAGGAGACTCTAAACTTGACGGAATCAGTGTCGCTGCTGGTTTTGCTGTAAGTGGTGGCGGCATTGCGTCAGAGAACGCGCAGGACTGCGTCATCACAAATTGCGAGATTCGAAACTCGACAGCTACAAGCGATGGTGGTGGCGCGTACTTTGGGGTGGATGCAGTGTGTCTGATCGCCAACTCTTTGATCGAGCTGAACAATGCGAGCCGTGCAGGCGGAGGCATTGCAGTGCATCAAGGCTCGTTGAATCATTCGAGTCTTGTGATTCAGCACAATCAAGCAACGAACGGAGGCGGGCTGTACTTGAGCAGCGCTGCCAGCGCTACCCCTGCACAGTTAGGCGATACCGCTTTTCAGCGATCGCTTCTGGACGCGAACGCAGTCATCAGCGATTCAAATACTGGCGCGAATGTGCTTATCAAGTGCGATTTAGAGTGCAGCCTCTCGGGGTTTCGCATAACGCGAGGCGAGGTTCTCAATGGCAGAGGTGGCGGGATCTTCATCTCTGGAAAGGGGACGATCACGCTCGCTGACGTAACAGCTGATAGCAACCGCGCGCAGAGTGGTGGCGGCGTGTACATCAACGAAGCCAGTAGCACGATTATCCAGTCTTGCGGCTTCTTTGACAATGTTGCAGAGAGCGGCGCGGGGATGAGTGTCGAGAACGTGAGTCTCTCGCTCGCAAATGTCGACGTGAGCGACAGCGTATTCTACAACAACACTGCGAGTGACGCAGGCGGTGGCGCGATCTACCTCGACGCGTCCACTCTCTATGCGACTTCGGTCCTCATGCTGGAGAATCGAGCGACGAACAATGATTCCGGCACAGGTGGGGGCGTGTATGCCCACAAGCGGTCGTACTTCTGGATGGAGAAAAGCTTGTTTTTGCTCAACAAGGCGCTCTTTGGCGGCTCAATCGGTGTGGACTCTGAATCCGAGGCAGTTGTGGACACTTCAACCGTCACTGGTGACCCCGAATTGTTTAGTGCTGACTGGGCGACTTTATTCAAGCGCAGCATTGGTGCAGAGTACAACGCAAAACTAGCGAATCGGGACTTCCGTTTGGAATCGCGACGCGGCGATCTCGTGTTTATCAGCGATGAGAACTCGAAAATGGACATCACCGAGTCGTTCTTGACCAACGGGAGCGCCGAATCAGGCGGCGGTGCGTCCGTGGAAAGTAGCGCGATCTTGACTGTGACCAACTCGGAGTTTTCGAAGAATAATGCGACCGAATCGGGCGGGAGCGTGTTCCTGTCGGGGAACAATGCGACAGCCTACTTCAACCTGTCCAAGATCAGCTTGAGCTGTATGTATCTGTTTGCTATCTAGCCATTCCCCCTGAGGTTTTTCTATGTTGCTAACATATCTGGCGGTTGTATCTTGATCAGCGTCCAACAACTACGGCGGCGGAGTCTTTGCGCAGGATTCGTCGCAGGTGTTTCTCGCGAGTTCGTCGTTGCTTGACAACGCTGCAGATGATTCCGGCGGCGCGATCTATCTCGACACGGGCGAGTTCGTCGGAGTGACGCTTGACACGGCGCTCATCATGGGCAACCTCGCCAAGGGTCAAGGCTGTGGAGTGTATATCGGTCGCGACGCGTTCCTAATAGGTGTGGGCTCGCTGTTCCTGTCAAACGGCGGTATTTCATCGACGGGAAAAACCGAGGGCGGCGGGGGTGTCACCACGGCGGATGGCAATATCGATCTCACAGGGTGTAGCTTCGTCAACAACACCGCGGTGGTCGGTGGCGGTCTCTTCGCGGATCGAAACAGTATCGTTATGCTTGCGTCGACCGAGTTCTTTGGCAACACCGCGGACCAAACGGGCGGCGCAATCGCGGTCGCAGTCACAGCCACTGTAGGCATCACAGCTAAGTCGACCTTCCAGTACAACGAAGCCGAGCGTGGCGGCGCGATTTCGCTCGTGGATGGCGGCAACCTCACGCTCACAAGCGCGACATTTTCCAACAACTTTGCGTCGCTCAGTGGTGGAGCGATCTACGCGACTCAGCGCGCAAACCTGAGCGTCGAGTTCTCCGCGTTTGACCACAACTACGCAACCTACGGCGGCGCTGTGTACATCAAGAGTGCGCGTGCGTCCTCGATCTCCGACTCCGACTTTTTCGAGAACGAGGCAGCCGCTCGCGGCGGCGCATTCTTTTACGAGTCGACGGGCAATGTCATCACCACCTCTGTCACGTGCGAACACAACTTGGCACCGAGTGGCGGCTGCATGTTCTGGGTCACGTACGAAGAGTACGCGGAGCCAGTGTATCCGTGCGAGTATTGCACCATGGCCAACAACTCGCTCTACGATACCGCGACGAACACTCGTGACGTCCAAGTGCAATGGTGGCCAAGCACAGTGTACAGCGGTGTTGCCGCCCTGGAGCCTCCAGATGAGGAGTCGTTCAAGCCCATGAACGCGCTGAACAAGAGCAAAGCGCAGTCGATGCTCGTGTGGCCGCGTCTGAAAGCGCTCGACCTCTACTCTCAAATCGAAGTGCTGGACACAGAGACCGAGTGTATCGTCACGCCCGTGATTGATACAAGCGGTGATCGTGTGGACTTTAAACCGCACGACTACACGGTTGCTATCGCAGGTATCATCTCGTATGAAGACGCGACGTTCAGCACAGAGCCAAAGAGCGCGAACTACCAGCTGCAGATGACGTGCATGCTGCCGAAGAACGAGAAAGAGATCGATTTTTACCAGGGCGTGAACGTGTTGCCCTGTGAACCAGGGTACTCGACTGACAACGAGTACGTGCTATATACTATGGCGACTATTGCTGTGTGTGGAGGGACGTGAGCGCTAACTCTGCTTTGCTTTGTCGTTGTTGTTGCTGTTCTGTAGTAACAAGTGTTCACGCTGCCCGAGGAACAAATACAGGTATCAAGCACTTCAAAGTCGCTTCGTTGCTTCTCTCCAGCTCTCTGACTGACCTCCAAACGTTGTCATTTCTTCGCTTTGTGTGCTGTTTAGTATGGATGGACAACGCTGCTACAACTGTCCGACTGGTGCGCAGTGCAACATGACGGTACGTCGCGCGACCGAGAAGCTCGGCACCGAGTACGGCACGACGTCGCCTCGCACGTCGGAAGGGTTCTACTTGTTCACTGCACCGCAGTCCAAGCAGACCCGCAACTGTGATTCGTCGCAGTGGAAGAGCGACGATCCGTGCAAACAATACGCAGAGCCCGGTGCGAACGTCAGCGACATCCTTCACGCCTGTGCCACGTCGAGCGAGTTCACTAAGTACTGGTCTGCTGACCGGATATTTTCCTGCGTCGCCGACAAGGCTTTCTATGTTTGCGAGGTAAGGTATCCTAGCAATGCTTAGATTGGTAGACATGGAGCTAGCTGATCCTCAAAATTGTATGATGATCATGTGTGCGGTGGTAGGTCACTGGAGCGTGTCAGTCGGACATCACAGTCGAGCTTCAGTCCTCCCAGCCCGCGAACAGCTCCTGTGCCAAAGGGTACGACCAAGCAATTTGCTCGGTCTGCGCCGAGCGATACAAGAAAGCGAAAGACAACTCCTGTCTCCGTAAGTAGTGCTCATCATACGGCAGACTATATTGCGATTGGTCAAAGTCAAGAGTTGATGGACTGACTTGAAACACTCGTTATCTCTGATTAGCTTGTGACAAGGCAAACGCGCAAGTGCGAGCGTCGATCCGGTGGCAGAACTTTGTGATCCCAATCTTGATTATCCTCGCGGTCGTCGCTGCGATCGTCAGCATCCGGTACTACCTTCGAGACCTCACAGAGATCGCGCTTCTCGAGAAAGCGGAAGCTGACCGCCGACTCAAGCCGCAAGCCCCCGAAAGAAAGCGACAGAGCGTCATCCAAGTGGCGAGGGAGCGCTACCACCGACAGTCGGTTGTGGTACTTTCGCGCTTCGAGCAGTTCAAGAACCGCTTCAAGCACAAGCCCAAGAAGAACGCCAAGATTTTGTTTGGCATCGAGGTCGAGCCGCCGTCGCGTCCGTTTCCGATCAAACCTGGGAAGTTCAAGATCTTCATCGGCTTTTTCCAGATTTTTGGTAACTTTCGTGACTCGTTCGTGATCAAATGGTCGCCCGACATCCAACGCATCATGAACGTCTCGCAGCAGTTCAACTTGGTAAAGTGCTTGCTTACTGACGTCCTGTCCATGCGAAGCGGACACGTAGCTGCTCGAAGGCTCATCAACCAGCAAATTCTTGTTCGCGTCTCTCTCTCTGTAGGACCTGGTGTCGATCGCTGGTATCGACTGCGTGATCTCGACCACTTTCTACTTTGACTTCACGTGAGCACCTCCATTCTTGATAGTACCCCCATAATTTCCCTTCAACTGGCTAACGTTGTGTACGGGTATGTGTGTGTGTGCGTGTGTGTCTTCCATGCGACAACAACAACAACAATAACAAACAGCGTGATTGTGATCCTCGTTGCATTGACACTCTCCGTGATCTCGACGTACTTTTACGCGGGCATGCGCAACTACAGTGCCAAGCTGCTCCTGATTCCTCGCAACTGCCTTAAATGCGGACTGCCTGTACTGGAGGGCGAGAAAGTGCGCAACGATGAAGTGAGCATGAATCCGATCCTCTTGGCGAAGATGTGGTGGAGAGGTCGCCAGGAGCTACGCCGCGCAGGAGCAGACTCAGGAGCTGCAGCAGCCGACCAGAATCGACACACAAGTGCGACAACGATCAGGGCTGAAACCAGGCGCCTGAAGCGCGAGTTCGGTATGTCCCAGGTGAAGACTCCGAAGCTCGGGCTCTTCCGGTCCGTGCACGCAGAGTGCCCCACAAAGCACTTCCTGAGCGGCAAGATCCTCGAGCGCACGATCCGAAGCAATTTGCGCGTGTGGCAGGCGCGCGTGAAGCTGCGCATGAACTACCTCACGTACCGCAACAAGTGCTTTAAACTGTACTGCTGGGTCGCGCTTTTCCTCTACCCGACCGTGTCGAAAACGATTCTGATGATCTTCAACTGCCAGGAGGTGGGAAATGTGCGCTACCTGGTCGTGGATCGGCGCATTGTTTGCTACAACTCAACGTGGGCTGTGTTTGGCGTCATAGCGATGGCGGGTGTGGTCGTATGGGTAGTCGGTATCCCGTTCTTCTTCTGGATCTTGATCCGATTAGCACAGGACCGCGGTGTCGCGGAGCGATTGCGGCTGCTTCGCAAGCCCCAATGCCGACGTTTGCGCAAGAAATGGCTCAAAGAAGTGCTCGAACAACACGCGAAGGATGGCGTGTGCGTGCTCGACATGGAAAACGTCGACGTCCAGGACGAAGAGCTCGAGAAGTACATGAAGCGGAAGAACCTGACGGTAACTTTGTCTCTTTGTGGCTGTTGTGGCGAGCTCGCTATGGAGTAAGACTGACCATGTTGTTGCTTGTATTTCGAAATGGGTTTCATGGACAGGATTCGACGGTGGAAGCGCGCTTGGGGTTCATTTATGCAGACTGTACGTACTCCAGCCTGCTCTCTACCGCTGAGGTTTGATGGTGAACGTGGTTGAGCTGACTCTGTTTCCTATTGTTGTTGTATGAGCAGATTCGCAGGCGTACTGGTGGTTTGAAGTCGTCGATCTCTCTCGAAAGCTCTTTCTAAGTGGCGTGATCGTGTTTGTGCAGAACGGGAGCGTTGACCAAGTGCTCCTGGCGATTACCGTTTGGTACGTTCAACTGAGAACCGGGAAATTGTGTTTGGTTGCCGAAGTCCTCGCCTCAGTCATCCCTACCACTTATGTTAACTTGTTTATCGTATGCACGCCCCCTGTAGCCTGGTCACGATGTGGTTCCTCCTATACTTCCAGCCGTACGGTGATTACTCGGACAACCTGATCGCGAGCGTGACGCAGCTGCAGCTTTTCCTGACGCTCTGGCTCGGCGTGATGATCCGCTTGAACGACCTGAACGAGGAGTCGCTCATCAACAAGAGCCTGCTCAGTCTGCTGCTCGTCGGCACGTGCATCGCAGTGACGATCTTTGGCATCGGCATGATCCTTCGCGATGGCATCTTGGAGTCGCGGCGGCTGTTCTTGGAAGACAAGGCGGACCGCAAGGCGCGCATTAAGCTCGAGGTGCAGAAGCGCTGGCGCAAGGCGTTCAACTACGCGTGCTACGAGTCTCAGAAGCAGATGTACGGCCAGCTGAGCTTCTCGTACTTCAGCGTGCCGTCGATGCTCGAAGCCTTCCGGCGCGTCAAGCTCGAGTGCAAAGAGCAGAACCTGCAGGACATTTGCGAATTTCTTCGCCAGCAAGAAGAGCAAGGCATTGGGCTAGCGGTCATTGACGCGCGCCTCCCGGAGCTTGTGGAAGAGGTAGAAGAGAGCGAGGAGATCGAGAAGAACGAGCAGGAGGAACAGGACGAGAATGTTGAGAGTGACACTGGTGGTGCTGGCAGCGAAGATGAAGGAGCCACGCGGCGTTCTGAATCAGAAGGTGATGGTGCAGCTGACGATGACCTGGTCGTCGACAACCCACAGACAGGGACTGAATGAAATGAAGCACAGAGTGAGTAGAAGGGCAGCTATTAGATAGGTTGCTTGAGCAAGAGAAGTTTCCCATTGCATGTACGTTGCTTGATTCAGAGGAGTGAGTCTGCTGAGTGTAAAACGTGGGATATTGAGGACAGGAAGACATTGTTTTCATGAGTGTCCAACGTTCCATTGCACCATCCATCAGCTGCATGTTTCAGTCAATTTGCTCATAGAGAATGAGAAAAGGCGGCTTTAATGCCATGCAATCATTCGCAGTCCTCTGCTTGTGGTCAAGCGCACATGCAAAGAGCTCTTTTGTTCCCACTCGAGAAAGTGCACCTCGATTAGTGGCTGTGAACTTTTTGCACGTGGATGGACGTTCATGCAGTCCGTCTACCTTATGAGGGATAAGCTGCACACTTTCGAAGAAGCTCTCCCCCTACGCCAAGAGCTACGAACCAAAGAAGCTCCGCCAACCATGGACTCTCTTCACGCGGTGACGAAGGCTGCGCGCTCGCTCGCCAGCGACTGCATAGAGGACCTCCGCGAAATGGTCGACGCGCTTTCGTTCGTCGCCGACCTGGCCAAGGTCCTGTTCATCAGTGCGTTCGAGGCGACAGTGATTGTGGTCAAGAGCCTCGAGCATGGAGACATCCCGCTTGCAGCTGCAACTTCCACGGGCAAAAGCAACTCTACCGACCACCAAGCACCTCGGCAAGACCACCACAACGAAGAACTTCAGTGTGAACTGCAAGAGCAGCAGCAAAAACAACAACACGAGCCACGATGCAGTCAGCACGACGAGCACGATGCACCGGAAGACCACCAGCGGCTCCCAAGCATTGACGATCTCGCGTACAAGACCGTCAACGGCGCATTCAAGCTCAAGATCTGGATGGCGGCCGACAAGATGGCTGCCATCTTCGCCAGCGCTGAGGAGCGCCGATCCGTCTGCAAGCTCCTGAGCGCTCTCCACGCGCTTGAGAGCCGCTTGCGCTTCCGGAAGTGGCTTCTGCCGTATTTCCGAATGCTCTTCGTGCGCTTTGACGCCGACGAGACGCGCGTCTTCGCTTATTTGGTCGCGCACCCGCATCTGTACGCCGGCGTACTCGCGCGCAATGACGAAGAGCTCTGGTGCTGGACGCCAGGCTGCGTCGGCTGCAACAGGCCACGCCACAAGCTCGACGAGCACGCCAAGGAAGTCTGACGCAGGAGAGCAACGCTAAGTACCTTGCAACGTGCTAGTAGTAGCGCAGCAACTACGAAAACCATAGGCACACACACAGGACCAAATCAGATGTCGCGACCTTGAGCAACAAGAAGCCTCACGTACGATCGCACCTGCAGCGCGTCTTGAAGCCAAGTGTAATTGTAAGTTTTTATGGATCCCCGTCCTGAGCACAGAGCGTCGCTTGATGAGGTGGACGACGAGCTTGCCTGCTCTCTGAGTTAGCGAGAATCTGCCGCACGCTCCTTCCACTCCCACGCACATTTGGCGACGCAAACGAGATCGGCAGCGAGCTGTGCGGCGGCATCCAGACGCTGCGCTCGCTGGCAAACCGCCACGCAATAGTGATCGCGTTTCACCACCAGCTCGTGTTTTCTACTTGCTGGTGGTCCTGGAGGTCTTGTCAACCAACTCCCGAAACAGGCAGCTTCCTTTAACCAATTTCCACAGACTGTATACTACCCGTTAAAATCGTTTTTGAAAAAGACTAAAACATCAATTTACAAAATTTTAGGTACAAAATTACAAATTCCAAGCAAATTTCTTTGTTGATTCATAATTATTGTATTACAATGCGTGCAATCCGTCATATACTGTCATTACTGAGCAATTATGCACATTTGATCAAATAACTAGATACAATTTTGTAAATTCAGATACGGGTCTCAACCCAGGTCGTGTATCTGAGAAAACCCGCAAACGCGAAACCCGCGCGGCGCTCGTCGTATTTACCTTGTGTAGCTCTGTCTGATCTGAAAAGACATATCAAACAAGCGCAAGAAGCAGTCGGAAGAAGGAGAAGAAGAAACGGAGAAAGAACGAACGCGCCGCCATTTGCCACCTCGCTCTCTTTCTCTCTCTCTCTGTACGTAGCTACACTTCTGTATGTGCGTGTCTCTGCCTATATGACCCTCATGCACTTACCCATGCACGCGCAATCCCCTTTCTGGCTGTGTAGCTTCTCGCTCGCCGGTCTTCCTCCTTTTTGTACACCTTTGCAGCCAGCAAGCACCACGGCGACGTATCTGCTCGAACGCGGCGCGGTCTGGACCTGGCTCGGAGGCGAGATCGTGGGCAAGATGAGCCAGTTCGCGCACGGCATTTCGTCGCTCGACACGTCCAGCGCCGCCACGCTGGACACGCCCATCTGGATGCTCGGTCGCCAGTTTGTGAACGCGCAGGTAGATCTCGATGAGTACAAGCAGGCGTTCGAGTCCATCTTGTGGTTCACGTACCGCCGTGACTACGCCAAGATGGAGCCGTACGAGTACACGAGCGACGCCGGGTGGGGATGCATGCTGCGCTCGGCGCAGATGATGCTCGGCCAGGCGCTCAAGCGGAGGCTGCTGGGTCGCGACTGGCGCGTGCCGCTGTTTAGCACCGACAAGTTGCCGGCGCAGTACGTGACGCTGCTCAAGTGGTTTGTAGATTCACCTGACCCTGAGTGCATCTACTCGATTCACAATATGGTGAAGCTCGGCATGCAATACGACAAGCTGCCCGGCGAGTGGTACGGCCCCACGACTGCGGCGCAGGTGCTGCGCGATCTCGTGAACTTGCACAGTCGCGAGCTCGGTGGGGTACTGTCGATGTATGTACCGCAAGAAGGTGTCGTGTACACGGACGACGTGATGCGACTCTGCGTCTCGCATCTGGATGACAACGATGACGCTTCCACCACAGGTGAGCGCAGCGCGACGGGTGCCGCCAGCCAGAAAGCCGAAGAAAGTGAGCAGGTCGCGTTCTTCGATCCGCTGCTGAATCCGCCAAAGAACACACGTGAGAAGGAGTGGCGAACATCGCTGCTCGTGCTCATCCCGCTACGCCTGGGGCTCGACCAGCTGAACGAATCGTACGTGCCGGCGCTGCAGAAATCGTTCACGTTCCCGCAGAGCGTCGGGATCATTGGCGGCAAAAAGGGCCACTCGGTCTATTTTGTCGGCTCGCAGGAGAGCCAGCTGCACCTGCTGGACCCGCATGACGTGCACCCGACAGCGGAGCTGAACACGTCGTTTCCGACCGCGGTAAGCCGGTTTCTATCTGTTTCTATTGACATGTGCTTGTGAATAGGCTGAAACTGACTTTGCTGCTGCCGTACGCCAGACCCACCTGAACACCGTGCACACGTCGCGGCCGCTGGTCATGAGCGTGCAAAGCATCGACCCGTCGATGGCGCTCGGCTTCCTCTGCGAGACGCGCGCCGACTACCTGGACTTTTGCCAGCGCGTGGCGCACCTACAGCAGGAGTTTGCCGGCATGTGTCCTTTCTCAGTGGCGTCCCGTCGACCGGACTACGCGTTGAGCGAAGAGACCATGGATTTGGACCTGCTGAGCGACTCGATGAACGAGGAGAACGCCAGCGGCGAGGACGACGAAGACGAGTACGTGCTGATTTAAAACGAAGAGTCTCGGAAGAATTCTTCTTTCTTTCATTATCGGCGTTTGTTTCACGTAGACAGTGGATATTTGCATTGGTCAGTCGGTCGGTCATCCGTGCAGCGATAAGATACATGTTGATTTTCTCTCTCTCTCTCTCTCTCTCTCACACACACACAAAATCACATCCATCTCCACCGCTTTCGTAATCACCAGTCCAAAGATGCCGATCCGAAGTCGCAGATACGTGGAGGAGACAAGCACAGCGCTGGACGATGACGACAAGATTGCTTTGCCCTGAGCTTGAGTTGACTCACGACACCTTCAAAGTAGGGTTCGCAATAGTGGACGGCTCTGTAATAGGAAACAGTACCAGATCTGACGAGCAGCTCTACTCCATCCTCATCCTCATCCACACTCTTCAATTTGCCTTTCAACCCACGAACGGATCCGCCACCCATGATGACGAGGCAGCACAAGAAAGCCAGGACTACGAGCGCTCATGCCACCGCCAACAGCGAGCGACAGCGACCAGATGTGGCTCCAGCGGTCCACGCACCTCCTGCGCCACCGGCCAAAGCTATCGTGCAGGACCTGCATGGCATCCCGCTGCACCTCGTCAAGTACATTTTCAACGAGCAGATAGGTACAATGGGCGACTTGTACTACGCAAACCCTGTTCCGTATGCGCCAACGTGCATTAGCAAGGCGATGCCGGAGCTCATGCGGGTCTCCAGGGGATGGTTCAAGGTCTTTTCGCAGATCACCCGGGAGTTTGAGGCTGCGAACGGCTTCTTCTCCTTCAAAGACGGCTCAGAGGACAAAGTGGAGGCGTTCTACTCATACATGGAGCAGTGCGGACCGCAACTGACGAACCTGCAGCTGTCTCTGAGTTATGGTCTGGGCTATTCGAGATTGACGCTCCCGCAACGCTTTGCCATACTGAACCGCGTCGATGCGCTGGAGATAGACTGGGACCGTGCGCTCCGCCATTGTCCCAAGCTCCTGCGGCTGGACCTCTGGGCCATGCTGCTCCACAGCACGCAACTTGGCAAAGTCCTCGTCGCGGCGTCCACGCACTGTTCGCAAGTGCAAGCGCTTATACTGCCATTGACGGAGCTTCCGATGCTCAATCAGACCAAACTGCAGCCCAACTTTACGCTGCTGTACAGCGCGATGAAGAGATGGTACAAGGGGAGTCTGAACCGAGGCCTGCTCCAGCTCACCGTGCCGCATCGAGTGGACCCCAGTGACGGCCATGATCTGCGCATCATGAGGTATACGGACGAGTACCTGAACGCGATCGCGGAGTACTGTCCGAACCTGGAATACCTGGACGGCGGGTGCGTCACGAACCGGACGCTCTTCCACAACTACTCGGAGGAGATGCTCTTTTGCTCGCTCGAGGCGTGGGAAAATTTCTGCAAGTCGTGCACGAAACTGCGCACGTTTGACTGGTTCTGTGCACCATTGGACGATCGGTTCTTGGAGATCTTCGGCAAGTACCGCAAGCCTCAGCTCACGCGCATGATTATCGCGTGCGGGAATGAGGACAGATGGGAGTTTGAGTGGCACTCGGGCAAGTACCTCGACCCAGAGGGAGAAAAAGGCTTCTGGTTCTCTGCGAAGGCGCTCGGCATAATGCTCTCCGCGTGTCCGGCGCTAACCTCCGTCCACATCCATATCTCGAACCTGAGCAGACGACTTGAGGAAGTGAAGCAAGAGCTCAACGACGACTTCCTCGTCGCGCTCACGCAGCACTGTAAACGCCTGACGTCCCTGGAGGTGGAACAGTTTCAAGCGGGAGAGCGCGCAAACAAGCCTACAAGTCACATGGGCGACAAGGGACTCTTGGCGCTTGCAAGCCTCCCGCACCTCTGCGAGGTGAGGTTCTTGGATGTGACGCAAGCCACGGCGCAGGGCGTGTTCGACCTGCTCGTGAAGGCTCCGAATGCTGCTCGTGACCGACGAGACCTCACGCTTCACTTTGGCGAACGACTGAGAGAAGACGATACCCACGACGGCGCATTCTTCTTTGGACTTGTGAGCGATCTCCTAGAAAAACTGATGAACCTGCCGGATACCCTTCACAGATGCAGCTTTAACGTGAAGTTGACGATCCCGTACACGTTCACAGTGGAGAACCACGATGTCGTGAGGAAGAGACTGGAGACGTGTGCGCACCAGTTCACTCAGCGGTTCCCGCTCTGCTTGCTGCGGTTCGCGTCGTCATGGTGGCCGCTGGGCCAGAAGCACGTCCCTGACGATCTCACGGAGATCTACTACGTGTGGATCGACACGGAAGGCTACGAGCGCTGGAAGTCGCTCTCGTAAAACAGAACCGCAGAAAAGAAATGGCCCAATGAAATGCGAATTGCTCGTATGTTGTTATGAGGTATAAGATTCGGAGAGTGTTCGACCAGTTGGGTGAGCACCAACACGAGAGTCTCCTTCAGGGTCACGCGCTGCCTGCCCAGCCACAACACAGCAAAAAGAGGAAAGATGCGATGGTTTTTACTAGGAAGAGCCTTTGATATTCGGAGACGTATTGGAGACGTCCAAGGCCACCCGCCACCCCAGATGCGCTGCTTGAACCTGCAAGCCTGATTGGCAAAGAAGAAGTTCCATCTCTATTTCACACATGTGTTGACCTTTTCTATACACGAGCGAGGGTCGTCTCTATATGCGCCGTTCTACTCCCAAACTCCATTTGCAAGAACACTGTGAATTGGGATACCAGCCGGTGAAGGAGCTTGCACAGCAGACTCACAATCAGCGACTGGAGTTACGCTTCTCGGTGCCGGAGCCGCCCATGTCAAAGTAGCAGATATGGCACTCCTGGGTCTGCCAGTGGTACGACCCGTCGAAGACCTCAAAGCCCACAGCGTACTCGGCGCAGTATCGGTCGTGCAGTGCCTCCCACTCGCCGAGTGTCACGATCTCGTACTGCTTGGATGCGCTGGTACCCAGTCTGTAGTACAGTGGTAGATAGAGAATTAGTCCACTTACGTGAGAACTCCTAGGGTTGCTTCAAACCATTACCATCAGCTATCAAGCAAGCCAATAACGTACGCTTGGGTCGCCTGCAGAGACTGCTCGATGGAGAAGCCTGAGAGGAACATCGTGATGTACGGCGGCACCACATTGCGCTGGTGCGCGAGGCACACGAGCTCCGAATTCAGGATCGGTCCCGGGTAGTCGTCGCCGAGACTGCGCACAAACTTGCGCCACTTGATGAGCCACTTCTTGGGAACCAGAAAGTAGGTTTTCCCACCGCAGTGACTGAGTGACAGGTGCGTGTTGCCACGCGAGCTCGCAGGCGAGAAGAGCTCATTCGGGTACCCGCTTTTCCGCAACAGCAGGTCCAACAGGTCGTTCGAGCCCGCGATCTGCGACTCAAAGCGCTCTTGTTTGTGGATTTCCGCCTCTTTCTCCTTGGCCTCTTTGTCCTGCACGCACGTCCAGCAATCCGAGGAATACAGCGGGAACCCGCGCAGATCTGAAGCATACAGCGACAGTTTCGTGAACATAGATTTGGACATCACAACACGCTTCGAGCGTCCAATACAGAGCGACACTGGCAGCATCTCGCCATGTGGACAAACGATCATCTCCCCTGCTTCTCGTGTCGCTACGATCTCTGTGTCCACGAACGTGAGTGGTTTGGCAAGTACGCTGTTTCCATGAGCTGCAGTCTTCCTTCCACTGCGAGTTTGCTGTTGTAAACGCTCGCGCTGCTGCTGCTTCTTCTTTGTGTGGCGGAACTGCATCAAGAACTGCTCGTAGCCCAGACAGCGCTTCTTCCACGCCAGCAGCCACGCTCTGCTCACGATAAAGCTGGTCTTCAAGCTGCACGAGGACGCGGCATCCTCGTACGACTGCACCGACGCGCTCGCGATCCACTTCTTGAGCGTCATCACCTCCGCAGCGCGCAAGATCGCGACTGAGCGCGGCCAGGACGAGTCGTCCTCGCGCAGGTTCGCCAGCACGTCGCCGAACCGGTGCTTCACCACCAGCGCAACCGCATCCTGCACGACCTGCTCGCGCGGATGCAGCGCTGCGCAAGTAGCGGTGAGCTGCGCGACGTCCTTCGCAGTAAGCAGCTCAAAGAGATGCGCCATCACGCCCAACGAGAGGCGGTCCATGGCGGGGCAGAGGCTAGCGGGATGCGGAAGTTGGCTGGCTGGTGGACGCGCGCGCTCGATCGATTGATGCGGTACTTGCTCGCTGCGAGTTGGGCGACGAGGAGCTCTCTAGAAATGACACTGATCGGACCTTCACTCACACTTTCAGTTGTGGACAGTACTGGGAATCCTCGAATAAGTGCGTAATCAGGATTCCAAAGCTCAACGAAACGAGTAGCAGTTATATGAAACAGCACATTCTTCCTCATAGAAGAGACTCTTCCATCCTTTCAAGATCCAAATCCGAAAGAAATCTCCATGCCACCAAGCAGCCGCGAAGCGTCTGCAACAAAGCCAACGCATTTAGCGACTGCGCACGCGCCAGAACAGCAAGAACCTTCAAGCAAGCAAGATTAAATAGTACGATGCGCTCGGACGGAAGTGCCAAGCAACACCCGCTGCGGCTGCTACTGCTGCTCGCAGCGCTCGTGGTGGTGCCCGCGTGCGTGCGAGCGAGCGTCTACTCGGGCTACACGGTCAGCCGCCAGTTTGAGTATATCGGCAAGTTCTGCTTCACGTGGAAGCCGACGCTCGAAGAGATCGCAGGGGTAAGTGCGCTTGCTGTATGTGCTCTGATGGGACTCATTCAACGACGTGTATTAAACGGGAGCATCGCGTGTTGCCATTGGCTGATAGCGCATCACGGGCGAAGTGCAAACCGATGTGCAGGACCTGCAGCTCGCGATCTACGACGACGAGCAGCTCTTCTGGGAGTACATCATGACCGACGACAACTGTGACTGCTTCTGCAAAGTGTCGTCCGAGCACACCAAGTACGTGTACAACGTCACGGCCACCAGTGACGACGACCTGTCGATTCCGTTCACGTTCAGCTTTGACATCCACGAGCACCTGCGACCGCGCTTCTGGTAAGGCACACAACCCGACAAGAAACCCATGCTAGACGTCGTTGTTTATGAGCCACGCCCTAATGTGTAATTTCAACAACGTATAGGTACGTCGCGCTTGCGCGGTGTGTGCCGGGCGGAGACGCGTACGAGCCGTCGTTCACACAGATCACCGAGTCCAACTTCAAAAAGTACTACTTCACGTCGTGGTACAGCATCCACATGACGCAGGCAGACGGCAGCGAGCTTCCTGTGCAGCAGCAAGGCATGACGATCATCTACGGGCTCATGACGGTGCTCTCGGCAGCGGCAGCGCTCGTGCAGGCGGTCGCGGCGCGCGGTATGCGCCAGTCCGAATCGTTCCACCCGATCATGAAGCTGCTCACGATGGTCGTGTTCTTCTTCAGCGTTTCGAACGCGATGCTCTTCTTCCACTTTTACGTGTACCAATTCACGGGCGTGGGCGTGCCGCTCTTCGAGTACTCGGCCAAGATGATACAGGTGTTTGTGCGCGTGGGCACGATCCTGCTGGCGATGCTCATTGCCAAGGGCTGGACGATCAACAGCGTCACTCTTGAAGGACAGGAGAAGCTTTCGTGCCTCATGATCACGATTCTGGGACTCTACCTCTCGATGGCGATGTGGTATCTCATCTGGCTCGACCCGGCGTCGACGCTCTACATCTACGACTCGTGGCCCGGGATCGGCATCTGCATCCTGCTGCTCGGCATCCTCGTCTGGTTCATCAACACTATCCTCGACACACGCGCGTACGAGGAAGCGGCGGGCAAACGTCGCTTTTTCGTCCAGGTATGTCGTAAACACGGCGATCAGTAGGTCATGTAGATGGATCACGCAACTCACTCACTGTTGGGTACACTATATAAACAGATTGCCGGACTCTTCTCTGTGTACATCCTCGCGCTGCCGGTGATCGTGCTGATCGCGTCGTTCCTGTCGCCGTGGGTGCGTGAGAAGACCGTCGCGGCGATCACAACGAGCGTCGAGCTCTGCATCTACGCGGCCCTCATCTACTTGCTCTGGCCATCGCGCGCGCCACGCTACTTTGAGGTTCGTGCTCTCTCTCTTCCTTGCACCACCAGCTGTGTTTCCGATTATGAGGTGGCTCACAGTTCTTCCGATCTCTCTCTTCCACACAGCGCCTGTACTCGGTCTCGTCGCCGTCGGAGAAAGCGTCGCTGCGTGAGCAAAACCTGCCGACTGAGGAGCTCTAGCACTTTTTTGCTGCTTCCATCCTCGTTCTTCTTCTCGGTTGCATGCTCTCGATGCCGATGCCAATGCCGATGATGCATGTTTGAATCTCGATGCCGTTTGCCGCTCTTTACTTTTCTTTCCCTTCCTGGTAGGATCCGTATCCATTTGTTAGTCTTCTTTGAATACCATTTCTTCATTTTCTTCCAAAGTCAACAGCTTTTTGTCGCTCTCATTCACTCAAATCACAAACTTGTTGAGTACTTGGCGGAACTTCCAGTAGAGCTCCAGTGTCTGCGTTTCCATGTGCGCCACGTCCGCGAGCATGCGTACCACTTCGTCCGTGCACAACGAGCTTTCGGAGCTCTTCAGGCTCGTAGAGATCTTTTCAGCGACCACCTTTTTAGACATTGGAATACCACAAGCAATGGATTGGACATACGTTAGTAGGCGTGGCCCAGTCAACTTGAACCAATGATTCCATGATCACATACAAAAGCAACGTACCCCTGCTAGCACCTCTACTTCAAACAGCGAATCTCGAAACTCGGCGGCTTCGAGCGAAAGCGTCGAGAACACGTCATCAAGCGGCATTGACATCTCTTCGTGGCCTGGGCATCGGGGTACATTTTCCACCAGTAGCGCTCGCATCTGATCGCCCACAACAAGCAATATGATAATGAAATGGAAACGACATAGAGAACACCACACACAATCTCAAACACAAGACACAAACTCACCACCGAGAGGTCTTCTGCGCTGGAGCACTGGAGCAGAATCTCGAGCGGTCGCAGCATCTCGCCGTCGATCAGGATCGTGCCCTCGGCGAGCGAGAAGCGCATCACCACAAGGTTCCCAGAAAAGGTCTTCATGCTGATCCAGAATTTGCCGCTCTGGTCGCGACAGCTCTCGTGGATCTCCGCATTCATCGATACTGGGAAGTTCATGACGCTGCGCACGATCGCGACCACGTGGTCCAGCGTGAGCTCTTGCACCGCAAACGCTGGGAACACCATGGTAAATCGGGACGGCGGCGTGATGTCGAGCTCATGGGATTGCTGCTGCTGTTGTTGGGAATTCTTCGTAGTGTGCATATCTCGCAACCACAGCGCGGCAAACGACTTGTCCTCCCAGTGAACAGCTAGCGCAGACCAGAGCTGGAACCCTTGCAGCAGCAGTCCAGGATGGTTATCGTTAGTGTTGCCGTTCGAGTTGCTGTTGAAGTGATTGAATGATGGTGATGATGATGGCGGCAGGGAAGGGTCCTGGTCTTGACGGAAAGCAGCTCTGATTGTCATGTGGCTCGTCGGGATGCCGTCGCCTTCGAGGAGCTCATTCAACTGAACGAGGTGGAATGCCTTGTCCTGCACCAGAGGCAATGCGAAGGAGAAGAGCGAGTTCCCATCCTCAGTCGTTCTTGAACCACTACTGCTGGTATTAGCCATGGCAGCTCCATTCTCCTTGTTGGCCGGCCGGTGCTGGAAAATCTGACCAGGCTGGAACACCAGCGAGCATGACACAAATAGCATGCCGCCACTGTCGTCCTGATACTCGAGGGTGTCGTCATCTAGAAGCATCTCTCGCGCGTCTTGGCCACGCGATGGCGAGTGAAGAACGTCTTGTAACGGGAGCACAAACGTTGTCACCAGCTGTTTTCGAGATCGAACGTGGATACTCACGAACCTGCACACAAAGATACATCACACACATAAACACACAGCGTAAGGTGATGAGATGACCTGGAGATTCGAGTGGCTAGGAGCTGTGATATCTGTACCAGCAGGACAACGAGCTGATGAAATCGAGTTTGTTGGCGTCGATCCGACACATCAGTTTGACGGCTTTCTTGTGCGAAAACGTGCCTACCGACACCAGCGATAGTTCCAGGTTGCAGTGGAAAAGCGAGTGGATTCCTGTACACACGCAATACACAGACAATATGTCAAGGCGCATATAAATGGAGATTAGTGCTTGTCATATCCGGCCTCAAATTGTTTCAAAATGATAGCCATCCACGCAAGCACAAACCATGCGCTGCGACGTGCTTCTGGATCAACAGCGCCGCGTGCAAGTTGCGCAGATGAGTGTCTAACTGTGTCGACTGCGTGCGCAGCTTTGTAGACGATGCTGACACTTGCGAGATTCGCTGGAGGAGGGACTTGATCCGCGACTCGTTTGTGTCTTCTGGGGCTAGCAGCGATAACGAAGACGTCGATGCTAACTGGTTTGCGACAGCAACTTGACCCGTTTCTTGAGCCTGCAGCCGAGGAAGCACGTGGGCAATTGCGTTGTCGAGATGCTTCTGATCCATTGAGACGACGCGACCAGAGGCATAAATCAGCGAAATGCCCTGCGAGTCTTGATGAAGCGCGATTGAGACCACTCCCTGCGCAGCACAATAACAAACATGAATGTTTTGCATAGAGAGGAGAACAATCACATACTGATACAACAAACTGAGATCTCGTACCGATACAAACGGGAGCTTGACAGAGAAGTCTGTACGGGGCGACACCACTCTCTTGCTGCTGTTGTTGTCAGATGAAGAGCTCCGGTGGATCAGATCGCTGGCTCGAAATCCGTACACGGCACCGTTCGAGCAATACAAGAAGCAACCCAGCGCTTCGAAAAACACAATCGATCGGACTGGCGCACCAAACGCGATCGGGATGCCATTGCGTAATGCCGATGACGGATCGTCACGTGAGTCGCGACTGGGAAGAAGGAGGAGAAGATGCGCATGACCACTGTTTCCAACGATGAGAACTCCACGAGAGCGACTGCCGTTGAAACTCTCCTTCGCATCGACTGAGGCGCTTGAGATGGGAAACGGGACGATAAACTGAACTGGCTGACCGATCTCCAGCAGTTTGCCGGAGCGCGGAGGTGGACTTGGTGGTGACATTGCAGCTGCTTTCTTCCCGTTGTGACTTGCGAAGTAGTAGCGGAGTGCGCCATCAGCGTCACCCTGCAGCAACACGAGCGAACTCGGCTCTGTGTAGGGCGCGGCCTCTTCATTCTTGAAAACCCACCTCACGAGCGCTCGACCAGCCTCATCGTGACCGCGGAACGCTACCATACACGTCGATTGCTCCGCCTCGAGCTCCTCCAGCTCCACTACCAAGACGATGTCACTAGGTTTCTGAGCTGTCAAATCGCCATTGCTCCTTGTCCAGAGGAGCGTCGACGGTGCGAGCACGCTCGTGCACACGGTGCAATTCCCACACTGAACGATGTACTGCACACCCGGCACCTGATAAAAGAGCTCCACGCGACACGTAGCTCCACGCTCTGCTGCTTCTGCGTCTTGAGTCGCAAACAGGTCTTCCTCCATCAGATCCAGCACCTGCGTAGGGGTATCCACCGACTCAATACTGCGCGCTCACACACACATCATCATTCATGTCAGCTACACAAACGCAAAGGCTTCCACACAAGTAGCCATTCATTGTGTAGTTGAGCCTATCCACTCACCTAGAAAGCGCCATGCGCTGCGTTGACTTCTGCTGCAGCAAAACTTGGTGCAGCACTCCAAGCGGCGTGGTCGGTAGCGTCACGCGCCAAATCGCGCCATCCGCCACTGCGATCAGAACCTGCGCTGTATCCGTTTCTACATCAGTGCTGCTCTCGTGCACAAGTTCCACAACGTCCGTGATCGGCTCGAGCGACGTGATCACGCACTATGTTGCGCAGACACAATAACATAATAGCTAATGCATGTCAGATTACAATCGTTGCTATAGCGTCAACCATCCATCGCATATCCATATCCAGCAGCTACGTTGACACAAATGGATCCTGATTGTGGACAAAAGGCAGACAATACTGTACCATCACGGCGCCATTGACGATGTATTGCACGAGGCATGGGCGGATCTTCACCACGAGCCGCAACTGTTGCTGTTGCTGTCTTCTGCTGCGGATCGCTGCGACGCGCGGCCGCCGCTCGGTCACGCGCGCGAGTTGCGCCGCGTGCTGCACTCCTCCTCCTCGTGTTCCCGCCATATTTCTTCTTGTTTGTTCAATTCAATTGAGCAAAAAATTCAAGCACAAAATCCAGGAAAATAACGACCAAAATGTTAATTCCAAAAGCTGACAAAGAAATTCGAGAGTACCAGTGAATATACCAAATAACCAATTTTTGCTTATAAGGTAAATCATTTATTCAGCATTTGGCTGATTCCGGTATGAACCAGTATACTATTTAGTACTGGTATATTGAAATGCTTGCTACTGTATACTTTCGTGAAAGTACGAATGCCTTTCATCGTCACAGTTTTCATCCGTTCAAGTGCGAGTGCGAGGTGGACCAAAATCCCTTTTGAGAGGAATCAAAAGAGTCTGACCGCCAGGTGTGCATGTGAATATGTCACGCGCTTGGCCTTTTTGCCGTCGAGCACGGCACTTTCTTCCTGTGCTTTGCCTGTGCATTTATGCATGTATTTTCCCCATACGTCCAGTATTGTAAACAGTAATAACAGTGAAGTGAAGGACTATGCGTTGAAGGAGCAGGTTCGCAAGACACACAGACAAGCACACGCCTTGCGCCATTCTGGATGCACGACGTGACAAAGGGAGACAGAGAGGCAGTGTGAAGGGGCGGACCAGACCAGCGAGCAGACCACGAAAAGTAACCTAGCGGTGAGTGAGCTGGCAGCGCGCAGTCAGTCGCTCTTGCTGCTGCTGTTCTTTGACCAGCAGCTCAACAAACAAACAAAAGCGGAGATTCTCTGTTGGCTCTTGATCCATCATGAGCATTTCATTTGATTGCGGAGTTGGAAAGTCGAGGACTTGATCTTTGGATTCCTTTCTCTCATACAATTGATGAGCACTTTTTGGTAAAAATGTCAAATGGGTTCAATCAGTTTCAGTTTCGAGTTTCAGACTGAGTTCGAATTAGAGCCAAGAAAATAGAAGCTCAGCAAAGTGAAAATCTGTCTTCGGAATTTGCCTTTAGTGAGATTATCGACCAATCATGAACGCTTATTTTTTTAGTCTTGTCAAATCTGAGCCAATTACAAGCAGCCTTCTCGAAGCGTTCAAGGGATTTGGTTTCGTGGGTAGGGCTCGAAGAGAGGATGAAAAGAGGGGAAGGGCTCTCAGCGTTCTGAACTGATTTAACTTGAGAAAAGTAAGAGAATAAACAGCTGCTGTGCACGAAGCGACAGCGGGATAGGTGGAGGTTGCCGCGGAGGTTTAGGGTCACGAATTTCGTCCAATTGTAAAGCGATCGATCCATCGATCGGCTGGAAACTGGCGGGATGATGAGAGAGGGAGAAAAAAAGGTTGAAATGCGAAACGGGTAAATTCCGATACAGAAGAAAACTGCACCCGCTCTTCGTTTCCTCCATACAAAAAACTGCACTCGCTCTCCATTTTTCCAAGCCAAACGGCCAGCGAGCGTAGAGGAGCGAGCGGGTGACAGCCAGCACAAAAGCAGCAGCAGACACACCAGGCAGGTAGGAAGGAAAGCGCGGCGAACGAAAAGGAAAGCGCGCGCCATCGCAAAAAGGAAAGAAGAGCGAGAGAAACCCTTGGCAGTGCTGTGCTGGGCTGCGTGCGTTTCTTCTTGTTCTATCGCTGGGTGTCTGGCAGTCTTGCGCGTGGTGGTGATTCAATTGATCGCTTCTCCCCCTCCGCATCCATCCGTCACGCACTCTATAAGCCTCTGTGTGTGCGTGTGCGTGCATCACAACAAGCAAACCTTACTCGTCGCTGCGCGTGTGTGTCGAGTACAAGGCTTTTCCTATTAACGAGAGGCGTCCAGGCGCAAAAGAGAACGAGAGAGAAGCGAATAGCAGCAGCGACACAGCGATTACAGGATCAGTAGTAGGATGCGGCGCGCGGAAGAGCTGCAGGACTGGATCTGCCAGGTCACAGAGCAGGTCAACGATGGCGAGCACCTGTCGGTGATGCTGCAGGACGGCCAGATGCTGTGCATGCTCGCGAACTCGATTGACCCGGCCGCAAACATCAAGGTGAACAAGCTCAACACGGTCTTCCACTCGAAAGCGAACATCCGCCTCTTCATCGAGTGGTGCAAGGCGAAGGGACTCCGCGATGCTGACATTTTCCAGCCAGATGACTTGATCGATAGTAACGATTTCGTTGCAGTGCTGACGACACTCTCGATGCTGTACGACAAGTTCGGCGGTATGACATATGGTGAGGTGTACGACTCGGATGGCGATGGCGGCGCGAACCCACTATCGGATTCTGAGACGTCTTCGGGAAGCTCCCACGGCCACGAGTCACCCAAGAAGAAGAACAGCAGCAACAAGCTCACGGCATTCATGAAGGGCGGTTTCTTTACGAAGAAGAAGAAACAAACGAACAGTCCACCGGCCCACGAAGGTACGCCGCCGATGTCTCCTGCGACCCCGCCTCCAATGTCTCCACAGTTTGGCGCAACCGTGACTCCGCCACGGTCACCACAGAGCGGATCTTCGCCAACAAGCTTCTCGCCTCCACCGTCGCCGCCTCGCCAACAGACCCGAACACTCAGTGGTGGCGCGAACAACTCGCGTCTGAACGCTTTCCTTACTCAGGTTCCAGCATCTCACGAAGCGCCTTTGGAGCACGTGTCGAAGCCAGCCGGACCACCGAAGCGAGCGCCTTCGCGCAAGGAGTTGAAGCCAGCCAATTTCCCACCCAGTCCTGTCACTCCACCCCGGGAGCTGAAGAAGACTGTGCTGGGAATGCCTCAGGCTGGCGGTCCCGCCAACGATGCGCGATCAAAGTTCGCTGCGTTTATGAAGACGAACCCTCCTGCTGCTGGTTCTGCACCTCCAGCGTCTGGTCCAGCTCCTGCGTCCAACCTGTCGGCGTTCATGAAGGCGGTTCCTCCAACGGCAGCCACGATTGGAGGCAACACGCCTGTTCCCCCAGCACCGACGTCAGCGCCGCCTTTGCGAACAAGGAACAACTCGAGTGACGATTTTGCGAAACGCAAAGCAGTGTTCTCTCCGAAGGGGGCAAAGGCTGCACCGTTCTCTTCTGGTCCAAAGTCTCCAGTTCGCCAGCAGAAACGGACCATCTCTGGCGAAGGCAACAAATTGAAAGACTTCATGATGAAGCAGCCTACTTCGACAGGCGGCGTCAAGCCTCGCTCTGACTCGCAACAAAACAAGCTTGCAGCGTTCTTGGCAACGACAACGATTGCGCCGAGCATTTCGAACGCTTCCGAAACCAGAAAGAAAGCACCTTCAATCGGAGGATTCGACCCGTACGCTGGAAAGCAGCCACCGTCCAGAAAAGCCTCCGTCGCGAAGCAGCCTGCTGTAGCCTCCGCACCGACTCCAGTGGCAGTATCAACTGGTCCATCGCGTTTTCCATTCACTCCACGAAAGCTTGTTCCGCGGTCAACGGGAAAAGGCAACTACATTCGTAAACGCCGAACGTACGTTGTAGCCCGCGGTCGAGTGCGAAGCAATTTCAGTCTGGAAGAAAAGAGAAAGAAGTTTATGAACGAGCAGCTGATGTTGAAAGAAGAGCAGCTTCGACAGCAAGCTGCTGGTGCCGCGGGAGCCAAGCAGAATCTGATTGTTCCAGGCGTCCAATGCTACGTTCCAGACAGAGAGGAGGTGTGGTTGCTGTCCGAGATCATCGAGTACAACACGCGCACAAAGGAAGTGACGATCCAGGCGACTCTTGACTCTGGGGAGTCTGAGAAACGGGTGGTGGACCTGAAGGACCCCGACACGATTCGAGCTGTCGCTGGACCAAGCGCCACGGAGATTGAATCGTTGCCAGTCGCAATCCTGCAGGACAACCCAAACGGTGTTGAAGATATGCGTCTGCTTCGGTACCTGAATGAGCCGTCGATCTTGTTCAACTTGAAGCAGCGATTTGAGGCCTCGAAGCCATGTACGTACTACGCTATTTGCGGTTTTGGTTTGCTACGTGGTGCTGAGCGTTAGCTTACTGACACTGTATTTCTTCTTCTCTAGACACGTACACCAACGAGATCGTGATCGCGGTGAACCCGTACAAGTGGATCGAGAACATTTACGGTGACAACTTACACGAGCAGTACCTCCACAAACCTCGAGATTCGTTGTCCCCGCACGTCTACTCCACGTCGACTGCTGCGTACAAGCACCTGATCAACAACCAAACGAATCAGAGTATTTTGGTCAGCGGTGAATCTGGTGCCGGAAAAACAGAGACCACGAAGATTGTTATGAACCACTTGGCAAGTGTTGCTGGTGGCCGAAAAGACAAGACGATTGCGAAGGTGATCGATGTGAACCCGCTGCTCGAATCTTTCGGCAATGCGAAAACGACTCGCAACGACAACAGTTCCCGTTTCGGAAAGTTCACGCAGCTCCAGTTCAACGACCGCGGCAAGCTGATTGGTGCGAAATGCGAGACCTACCTGCTTGAGAAGTCTCGCGTTGTGTCCATCGCTGAGGGCGAGCGCAACTACCACATCTTCTACCAGATGCTCTCGGGATTGACCAAGTCTGAGATGCAGAACTATGAGCTCGACCCATCCTTCACGTACCGGTACACTGGCGCGTTGAAGGACATGTCTATTGACGGAATGGATGATACCAAGTGGCTTGCCGGGACGCGTAACTCGTTGTCGTTGATTGGTCTGAGTGCTTCGGACCAGTCACTGCTTTTCCAGATCCTTGCGGGTATCCTGCATTTGGGAGAAATCGAGTTTGAAGCAAGCGGGGAGAGCGGATCGCGCATCTCAAGCACCCAGGCTCTGTCGAGCATTGCGAAGAATTTCGCCCTGCCAACCAGTAGCATCGAGCAGGCCCTCTGCAACCGCACTGTGATCACTCGCAATGACTCAGTAACTGTTCCTATGGATCCTTTGGAGGCCCTCGAGAACCGCGATGCGCTCGCGAAGACGATTTACTCCAAGATGTTCGACTGGATGGTGCAGAAGATCAACAACGCCATCAGCTCGGATGAAAGCCTAATCACCGGTCAAATTGGTGTGCTTGATATTTTCGGCTTTGAAGACTTTGTCCAAAATGGGTTCGAGCAATTCTGTATCAACTACGCCAACGAGAAGCTGCAACAGAAGTTCACGACTGACGTGTTCAAGACCGTTGAAGACGAATACATCCGTGAAGGGCTGCAGTGGGACCATATTCAGTACCAAGACAACAAGGACATTGTCGAAGTGATTGACGGCAAGCTTGGCATCATTGCGTTAATGAACGACCACTTGCGCCAGGCGCGTGGCACGGAAGAGGCGCTGGTGAACAAGATCAAGACCAACCACCAGAAGAAAGGCACGGAGGTGAATCCGCACATTGATTTCCCGCGGGTGAAGCGCACGCAGTTTATTATCAACCACTACGCTGGCTCGGTGACCTACGAGACTATCGGCTTTATGGAGAAGCATCGTGATTCGCTGCAGAAAGATCTTCTGGATTTGATTCAGTCGAGCGACATCAATCTGCTGGTGGAGCTGTTCGACGAGAACGAGTGCGCCACCCCTGACAGCAACAATGCTCGTGCCAAGGCTGGCATGAAGAGCTTGGGCTCCCAATTTAAGGTGTCGTTGACCCAGCTGATGGAGAACATCTCGGTCACGAACACGCACTACATTCGTTGCATCAAGCCGAACTCGAACAAGAGTCCGACGGAGTTCAACAAGCGCATGGTGGTGGAGCAGCTGCGTTCCGCGGGTGTGATTGAAGCGATTCGTATCACTCGTTCTGGATACCCGAGTCGTCTCACGCCGCAGGAGCTGGCTACGAGATATGTGATTATGTTTCCGCCTTCGATGCACAGCCCCGACGTTCGACGGACGTGCACGATTTTTATGAACTCGATCGGACGTAAGTCGCCATTAGAATACCAGATGGGGAAAACGCTGATCTACTTCAAGAACGGCGTGATGGAGGAGCTGGAAGCCATGAAGTCGGACTTCATGTACTACGAAGCCACGTGCATCCAGAAGATCGTGCTCGGGTTCATCGAACGCCGTCGACTGCATCGCAAGATTACGGCTGCGATCAAGATCCAGTCCGTTCTACGCATGGCTCTGGAGAGAAAAGAGTACCACTTCCAACGCCGCGCGATTGTGAACATCCAGCGAGGATGGAAAAGGTACCTCAACATCGAAGTTCCCGTTCCTGTTTATGATATGGAGTCCTCCGAATCCGAGAGCGAGAGCGATGGCGGCGGTCAGTGGGTGGACGAGATGGACGACTCGGACACGGACGAAGGGTTTGGCGACGACCCTGCGGCGATGAGCCCTTCGCACGGCGGCGGTAAGTCTGCGTTGGAACGCTTCAAGGCGATGCAGAGCAACATGGGCAACAGCGACGACTATGAGCGACGCAACAGCTTGAAGCGCATGGAGAGTTTGTCCATGAAGGCGAAGAACTTTATGAAAGGACGTGGCAGTAGCAGCACTTCGAGCTCCAGCGGCATCTCGTTGGAGGACGAGAACTCGATGCTCAAGATCGAGAACCGCAACCTGCGGTACGACTTGGAGCTCATGCGCGAGCAGTGCATCGAATTGCAGTCCATCATCTTGGAGATCAACAAAAGCCGGAAGAGGTAATACGACTGACAGAGACTCGGCTCGTGCATGTGAAAAAAGAATGCGTAGTACTAATAATGTAGGAAGATGAAGATGGTGGAGAAAAGAAGAGAGAGAGAGAGAGAGAGAGAGAGAGAGAGATATCTGTGGCGTATGTTTTGTTTTGAATCCAACTTTCTTAAAGAGCAGAAGCAGTTCGTTTATCTGACATTCAATGAGCCACTAGCGACCATACACACTCATAGTAGGATACCTGAACAAACACATCTGCCGACTTTGATAGCCGACCAGTCAGCTACAACAGCTACAACTCATCTGGAGCGCCAAGTTTTCTTGCACTCCACATACTTTGCCACTGCAAAGGTTGATACAATGATGACTGCGCTTTCTTTCCATTGAGCAAGTGAAACTATGGCATCGATCGAATGGCTATAACGAGGTAAGAGTGAATGTCAACATGGATATATTTTAGGTTACGTGAAGGCTGCACGATCCGAATGCTTCCTTGGGATGCTTAGCTCAACGCTTAGGATCGATCACTCAGATCTACGCGAACGATCGGTGGCACTATTTCAACGAGAGCGTTCAATCGAATTTCAAGCAACGACGCCAGCTTCGTGCGTCACGCTCCACGTTCAGTGGTCCGCGTGGGTCTGGTACCACTCGACGACCTTTGGGTGGGCGTGCACGAGCTCGCGGATCTTGAGCAGGTTGGCGAACGGGTCCACGACCGTCGCCGGCACACCCACCATGTGGCCGCTCTTGAGGCCGTTCAGCAGCGCAGCGATCGCC
>JAADVO010000036.1:0-85271 GCA_023335655.1 Globisporangium spiculum
AGACGAAGAAGAAGAAGAAAGAACAACAACGGGAGAGCGATCAGGAGGGTCTGTGAGCCAAAGAAGCAGTGTTAATGTGTGCATCATTGCGTAATTGTGTAATGTAGTGTGTGTGCTTCCTCCCCCACTTGTGATCAAGTTCAATTTTCGTTTTGCCAATGTAGAGCGCTCTCGCTTGTGTTGCTCCATGAATGTAGTATGCAATATATTGAATGAAGTTCTGTAGTATGCAACATGCTAGTCGTGGGAGTACGTCTGGTTTCCCCACCAGTCAACTCAGCTGTTTCAGAGTCAAATCGTCGAGTGGAGCCCCACCGAATGCCCGTCTCCATCCCCGTCCTGCATCTTCACCAGCTCGGCCGAGTTGTTGAGCAGCAGCTCCAGTTCCGAGTATTGCAGCTGCGTGTCCTTCAGCGGGAACAGCAGCTTCGTGATGCTGCTGAAGCGAAAGTACAAGGGCTGGAAGCCATACTCCCGCTGCGCGGCCCTCGCGGCGTTCATGTCGACAAACCCCGTCTGGAGGACGTCGATTTTTGTGAACTCGTGTATCAGATCGCCGACGCTGCGCTTGGTTTGCTGCAGGTTCTTCGAGACCGACGCCACGAACACCGAGCGCAGTTTCAGCGTCTCGATGAAGTGGTCAATCATGTTTGTCACCGCCGAGTGGTCTACCCTGATGACGCTCGAGATCAGGATAAAACTGTGCAGGATCAGCGGCTGGAGTGCAAACGCACTGAGGAACAGCGGCAGCGTGGTGGCCACGACGGTCGCGCTGCCGAACTCGCGCTCGATGCCACCGCACTGGAAGAAGAGTGCGATGAAGAAGCCGTTGATAACGAGCAGTGACATGACCAGGAAGTGCCAGAGCTTGCGAGAGAAGCCGCGTAGTTGATGACCCGCTGAAGTCTCATCATTGCCCAGCTCCGTGTCTCCACAAGGCACACCTCTGTACATCTGGGTATCAGTGTTTGTAGCGGTGCGCAACGTCCAAAAGTACCTGCACGCGATGGAGATCAACTGGAAGCCCGCATCGTGCTTTGTGAGAAAGTTTCACTGCGGCAAACCCGAGCGGGTTCGCTCCTGACCGCGGATACACTTCGTGCATTCGACCGCGTTGGCCGTTGACTTGGGGTCCGCGGTTGTGAGGCTTTCCTTGACCACAGCTTCTTTCAGAGTCGTCGAGTACCCAGAGCCATCCGCACTACTGCCGAGTAGCTGGGCGACCTTCTTCTTCAAGTACAGGAGCGCAAACACATGCAGCAAGACCGAGACTCAGGTGAAGATTTGAAATGCGATCACGCTCACAAATTTCTCGTTCCGGTTTGTGGTCTGATAAATTGTATCAGCGAGCCTCTCGAGCGACCGCGCGATGGTGAGTAGGATGATCCACGTCAATATCTCCACGTCGACCATGTGCGTGACCTGGTTGTTCTGAGCCTGGCGAAGGTAATTGGAGAACGGGAAGAGCTCGGGGAGTCCATTGTGCTTGAAGAAGAAGTGACGCAGCATGCACGACTGCATGAGCTGAGTGTAGTCCCCTGATACGAACGCGGCTTTGCTTCGCGATCCGCGGGTCTTGATCTTGAGCCTGAACCCAGCGAAAAACGCAGCGACGAACTAGTTTGCACGACTGGGTGGAGGCTCGGCGTTGAAGCGCTCCGCTGCGGCGCACAGATCGCTCGAAAAGATGAGTTCTGCTTTCTCAGCCACGATGTTCTTCTTGCGAAGAGCGATGAGCACGCAGGCAGACTGGAGCACGAGCGCCATCGCGAGGAGGAAGATGACCAGGTCTGCTGCTTGGAAGGCGACCACCTCGGGGCTGTACGGGTCCAGTCCGATGAGCTCCTTCATCATCTTGATGAACAGCCTGATGAAGCCGAGGATCATGAACTCTGGGACCATTCAAAGAGGGGATAGAGCACGGCAAAGTCAGTTTACTAGTACCACAAAAACAAAGTCCAGTGTTTCAAATGACCGAAACGTACCTTCAAAGACTTTGGTCATGAGTTCGCGATACGTGGTTGACGCGCTCATCTTATGCTGCAGGAAATGGAGCAGCCGCTTGCAGAGCATGGTGAAGATCACGAGCGGGCTCAGGTGCGCGATCACGCGTTAGAGCTCGACGCTCTCGCCGATCCGGAACGGTGACGACGACCCGCTACCGGAAGTGCCCATCTGGGAGTAAAATTGTAGTAGGGTGATGATGAGGGAACTGTTGAGGGCTGTTGCTTAGCGGGGAGAACCGAGGAGTGAGCAAAAAGAGCAGGAACAGGCAGTCCAGCCCGATTGGCCATTCGCACCCGATCTTCCTATTGCCAATGGCAAACGCTCGAGAGCCTAGAGCAATTACCACCACCTTTGGTGCATACGCTTCCGTTTCGAGTGCGCTAGTAGACTTAAAGAGCAGAGATACCGCACACTAGCGTGGCCTAGTTAGTCAGTCAGAGTCTCTTATGATGAAGAGCTACTTAGTAGTCCACACACTCACCTATTTAAAGAGCTGCTGATGCATGAACTCGATGCGCGTGTGATTACCCCACCGAATGCTACACTTGATTCCAGGACAGAGTTCAAGCGGTGAGTAAGTGGGTAAACTGGTAGCTTTGTGATTCCGACTTGGCCGTAATCACGAAAAGCTCTCAGAGGTGGTCAACCTTTTGTATAAGAAGAGCTTCAGGTTTATCAGACTTTGTTGGTGCCTTTAGACCTCGGTTCCGAACTCTCGCACCTTGAAGATCCACAAGAGCCACAAAAGGGATCCGCTAGACAAGACTATCATTCAGACCAGCCACAGGGGACTTCGGATCGAAAACCTCAGCGACTGTCTTCTTCACGCCGCGCAATTCTCCATGTCCAAGGACATACTTCGAAGCAGGTAGTTGGATGGAGATTTCCCATACAAATAGAGCGCTCATGCTACCAAAATGTAAATCGTATTTTGCCTTGGTTTCACTATGCTATTTTTACTTTTTTGTTTCAAACAAATACCTTGGTAAAATCATATTGCTTGCAAATATGCTATTTGTCAATCTCCATACATTCGAATGCTCCGCCCATTTGAAAGATAGCGAACGAGCACGATGGACGAGAACCTGCTGACGACACCAGTGCGAGGAGCTTCGCAGGTGAGCTCTCCCGCCGCCACTGCCAGTACCGCTACAAGCACCGCTGTATCTACTGCTGGCGCCACCACGCCCTTTTCACCCGAGGCGACCGCCTCCGCCTCCGCGCCCACGCCGCCACTCTTCAGCCAGACGAACGTGCGCAAGCACGAGTACTGGCAGTTCGCGCAGCTCATCGCTCCCGCGGACGCGCTGCCGGAGGGCAAGAAGGCGTGGACCACGGACGACGCGGTCGGCATCTGGTGTCTGCGCTGCAGCAAGGCGCTCAGCTACCAGAAGGGCAGCTCGCAGAGCATCCGGTACCACATGGAGACCAAGCACCCCGCCGAGCTCGTGGCGTTCCGGGACAGACTCGCTAAGATCAAGGTAATGAATGATACCATTGGTGCATTGGTATGAAAAGGATACTGTGGACACTCAATCAATGGTGGTTGTTGTGTATAGGGAGAGAGCGGCAGTCTGAGCGTCACGTCGAGCCCCGCGAGCGGGACGCTGAATGGACGAGGCACCAAGCGCAAAGAGAGCCCAGGAACAGAAGCAGCAGCGCAACAACTGGTGCCGGAACCAGTGGGACAGCAGGCAAGTAGCAGCAGTGCCAGTGTTAGCATCTCCACATCGAGTCTCTATGAGGTCACACCAACGACTCTGGACATGAACGTGAGCCTCATCCCAGTCTCTACAGCTCCAGCACCAGCTGCATCAGCACCAGTGTCAATCTCGACACCGGCAAGCCACACCAGCATTACTCCAAGTACAGCTCCAACTAATACTACTACTACTACTGCTATCGCTAGAGTTGCTGGCAACACAAACGATGATTTGACGAGCTGGCACCGGAATGTGCAGCGCCGCAGCGGCTTCTGGGGCAACGCGTACTGGTACGATCTGAACCTGTGTCGCCGCATGCCGCTCGCCAAGCCTATGCTCGACGAGCTGATCGCCGCACTACCGCCATGCGACAGCAAGCGCGTGATCGATTTGTGTGCGGGGAGCGGTCGTGCCTCGGCTGCGCTGCTCGCCGCGTACCCCACGGCGATGGTGACGCTCGTGGACTCGTCCAGCGAGCGACTCATGATCGCGCAGAAGCGTCTGATGGAGGCTGGTGCGGTCGGTCACGTGCAGTTCGTCACGAAGGCGATCTCCCCTGGTGAGAGCGGTGGCTCCGAGTTGATCACCAACAGCATGCCGGTAGAGGTCGTGATCGGGTGCCTAGCGCTCCACGTGCTCGCCGAGAAGCCCAAGCACTACCAGGCAGCAGGAATGGCAGCCAGCGGTGACGGCACTCCATTTTCAGTCGAAGCCACGTACGAACACATTTTCCGCCTGATCTTCAACTCGCTTACGCCCGGCGGCCACTTGGTGTTTGCGGACCACGTGGGCCAGCTGGGGCTCTTCGCGCAGCTGCAGATCATGGCAAAGGTTGGGTTTGTGGACGTGGACTGCGCCTGGCGGCAGGAGGACTCGTTCGTCGCGGGGGGAAGGAGACCGCTCTCGACGTCCTACAACATTTAAGAAACCTGCGTCAAGATGAGGACTGAGCTGGGGCCGTGTGCGGCTACTATTAATGCCGGTTCAGAGAGAGCGTTAATGCATCAAAAATAGGAAGCGTTGCGCTTGCGCGGGTGACGAGGCGTGAAAATATCACGCTTGCAGTCATGTAGCTTGTTGTATATCACTTGGTGTACTGACAGAGTGAGTCGCAGGGCTTCCCCAAAAGCAGGCTACCCCCGATACCGAAGGAGCGCCCGCGCTGCTGAAAATGGCAAGCAGTCATCAAGGAGGTGGCATCCTCGGCAAGCAACAGCAGCACTTGCGGTCTCGTCGCGATTCAGATGTGGCATTTCTCGTCAACGGAGGCAAACCGCCATTGGCGACGACGTCGTCTGTGTTCGCTGGCAGTCGTCGCAACTGCATTGCGGGCGGCTTCCCAGGTCCAAAAGCGTGTCCGAGCGTGATCTTCTCGAGCCAAATGCTCGGCGTCACGGTAGGCGGCTGTGCGGCGTTCTACTCGGCGGTGCTGTCGTGCGCACCCGAACAACCCGTGACGATCTCGCCCGTGAACCTGCCCGCGTGCATCCGCGTGTCGCCGTCGCTGCTGGTGTTTGATCGGGATACCTGGATGATCCCGCAGTTCTTCCGCGTCGCGGTGCTCAGTGCGGTCTACGACGACAACAACAAAGACGACCGTAAGCTCCAGGTCATGGAGCACGTGAGCAGCAGCCCCGACTCGCGGTTCAGCGGCAACAAGATCATGTTCCTGCCTCCCAACGTGCTGGTGCACGTGAGTGGTCGAGAGGGCTGCTACATGTTCAACTCCGGCGCGTCGATCGGCACCGCCTTACCCCAGCAGCTGAGTACTTCATCGACTTCGTCATGGCAGACGTTCCACGAGTTCATGCAGGTGGAGCTGGAGGCTGCGGGTGCACCAAGCAACGCCTTTACGACTCGAGAGCTGCTGAACGCGAGGTCCTCAGTCATGAGTCACCAGTCGTTCCCGTCCGTATCTGCTGGTGCTGGTGGTGCTGCTACGGGAGTCGAAGTCATGCACGCGTTGGCGCAGGCAGCAACGGCTTCAAAGCGCATGAGCTCACGCCGCAACCTCCTGGGCTTCTCGCCGAGCTCGACATCTCTAGCTCCCAGTATCCAGGGCAGTGCTGACGGATACTACCACTCGGCCCCTCGAGATGGTGTCGCGATGGTCAAAGTTGCAAGTCGCGCGCAACATACGGTGGTGCTCTACAAAAGCGGCAAGTGGGGGCTGCTGGGCAAAATGGACGTCGACTACACATCCGAAGAGAAAGACAAGGACATGACAGGCGTAAACGGCTCGCGTGGCTCCAACTCGGTGCTGAGCAAGATGCTTGTCGACATTGAGTGCGGCGACGCGCACATCGCTGCGCTCACCGAGCAGGGCTACGTCATGACCTGGGGCGAGGGCTCGCACGGACGTCTGGGCCATGGAAATGTCTTCACTCTCCGCGGTCCACAGGCGATCAAGGCGCTTTTCCACAAACGGATCGTCCACATCGCTTGTGGCGCGCAGCACACGGTCGCTGTCGCAGAGGACGGTGACGTGTACTCGTGGGGGTATGGGAAGACGGGGGCGCTCGGCCATGGGCTGAATGTGAAAGAGCAGACGTTCGAGTCTGTGCACATGCCCATGGAGATTCTGACACTCAAGGGCAAAGGTGTCGCCAAAGTTTCCTGTGGCGATGCGCACACTGCCGTGATTTTACAGAATGGGGCATTGTTGACCTGTGGCTGGAGCGAATACGGGCGTCTCGGACGCTTTTGGCCGAACAGCAGCAACAGTGAGTTCGTGTCGTGCTTTGAGAAAGTCAATCTGAAGAAGAAACTGTGCACGTTTGTGGCCTGTGGCACCGCGCACACGCTCGTGCTGACCGAGTGCAAGTCGCTGTACGCATTCGGGTGGAACGTGAACGGTCAATTGGGACTCGGCGATCGCAGGAATCGACACATGCCGACCCAGATCCAGTACTTTGACGCGGACGAGCTCGTGCTGACGTCCATCTCGGCCGGGAAGCTGCACTCGATGGCGCTCACGCAGGACGCGCGTGTATTTGCCTGGGGCAGCGATGAACTCGGCCAGTGCGGCATCGGCTCGTTCCCGCAGATCTACACGGTGCCGCACTTGGTCGCGTCCATTGTCGGTGTGAACGCGACCCAAGTGTCCGCCGGGGAGGGACACTCGGTCGTCCTCACCACTGCGTCGCAGAAACAGTTGGACTCAATGCAATCCAATCACCCGACGCGATACGCGACGCTGATGGGCAACTTTGAGCTCTTCGTGAAGAGCGATTACGAGCGTCAGGCCAAGGTACTCGCGTATGCGAAAGAGTCCCAGCTGCGGCGAGAGCATGAGGGGCGGAAGCGTAAACCGCTGATCGATCCATCGTCTTCGCTCGCGAAGACGCTGCAGCTCCAGTGTCGTGTCCAGAGCGACATGACTCAACTAGATGCTGAGATGAACAATGCCATTACGGCGAACATTGGACAAGCAGCAGCAGTAGGGAAAGCCAAGTCTCGAGCCTGTCGTCCGCAGACTGCAGGCGCAGTGCTCTCATCGAATGTGTATTATGGTCGGTCGCGTGGCGAGAAAGAAGATGACGAGCGAGTTGCGGAGCAAGTGTCAAGTCCTGAGGCATCAGTAGCCAAGCAGAAGCGAGTTCGGTGCTCCAGTGCAACTTTATGGCGCCAGACTCGGCTTTTCACGTTCCAACCGCCAAGAGTCGAAACCCTAGAGGCTCAAACTAGTCGACCAAAGTCTAGAGACCCACCTATTTCTCAGCGCCGCCCGATGAGCACCAACGTTGTGAGAAGTACCGCCGCACTAAAACTGAGTGTCGAAGCGAGAAAGTCGCTTGCGACCATGCTGAACGGGGACCCTGAGCCTCAGTCTGCTTTCAAAAACATGGTGGTCCGATCCAGAGTGGATGACGCGTCAAGATTTCGTACTGGTAACGGGAACCAGCAGGATGCGTCATTCCCAGCAATGGCGTCATCATCGAAAAGCAGCACCAACCAGTCAGCCGTGTCCCACTTCGCGTCGTTCCCAATCTCGCGGCCAAAGTCTGCGCCGTCTCAGGCACGCAGCAAGCGCTAAGAAGAAGCAATATGATGGGATTCGCTTTTGTTTGGTCTGATCGTTTGAAGTCTTATATGAGCTAGCAATCAACTGTTGCTGAACCCATCAATCAACCCACGCAGACCCAGTGTAGAGCTGAGAGCTGAGACTTGGGATTGATTGATGGGCTGGACTCACTCTTAACGACCCAAAACAACGGATTTGGTTGGGTTGCTGACTCCTCACAGTTCTCACAGTTGTGACAAAGGCGACACTCATAAATTAGCCTCAACTCAGAGCATGGTGTCGAGAGCGGTGTACGTGCCGGATCACGTGGCGATGAGCATCGTCACCGGTAGAGGGCAGCTACCAGTGGGTGCTTTGCGAGCGGCACGGCATCCACTCCTTCGTGGTGTCCGAAGAGCGCAGAGTCGTGCTCACAGGGTCGCTCCGACAAGTGCAGGCAGCGAAGGAAGAGCTCGAGGCGCTCTTTGCTCTCAAGCTCGCCGGCTTGTGTCGTCGCATGCGTGTTGTTAAAGACGGACGCTCGCACACATGGGCGTTTGTTCCTACAAAGCGAACGTGCGACGTGCAGAGCGTCGTTGAAGTGGACGTCAACCAGTATCGATACGAACTAATGCGCGTGCGCCGACAGGACTCGCGCAGAGTGAAGCCCTACAGGGAGAACGACATGATGGTCGACATGGACGATTACTGGTCCGACTCCGAATACGCTGTGCCAGCATCGGCGGGTGGAGATACGAGCGCGCTTCGAGTGTTTGCGATTGTCGGTGACGACTCGCTATACGCGAGAGTATTATTGGGACGAGCTCGTGAGACTCCGTGATCCTGCTGATATACGATCGCTCTGGTCGAATGTGCGCGATGCTGAGCATTCGCGACCAGTGAAGTTGCTGCTGGACGCACTCATTGCTGCCGCGGAGCCTGACCTTGAAGCCCATCTCAAGGTGCGGCTCCTCGCCTCGGACGGTCTGGGTATTGGTTGCTAACTCACTTATCTACGAGAGGGTGGCGCATGGGTCTTCATGAAGAGTGGGGAGCTCACTGCTGTGGTGGTGATCCACGACATCACGCTCGCCAATGACGTGAGCTTCCGCATGCTTGTGACGCCAAAGCTCAAGCCACTGCGCTCTGAGTGACAGGGCGTGGAGCACCAAATTGCGGTGTTTGAGCCGGAGAAGACGCGCGGTGATGCTACCGACGACGACCATGAGCGGGTATTTGTGGACATCTTTGATACGAAAGCGGGTGTGCGAGTCTCGAAGCTGCCCTAGGGCCTTCAAGTTCGCGCGACGCACGTGGAGATTGAACAGAAAGCGGTCGTGGAGTCCCAGAGTGTGCTCGGACTGCTTCTCGCTCACCAAGTTCCGCGACAAGTGGTCAATTAAGGCGTCGCTACCAAAGCACGAGCTGCCAGAGAGCCCGCGCGAACACTTTGTGCGACTGCGCCTCCGTCTTCTCTGCTTGCTGGAGATCTACCAGGATCAAGCATCGGCTTCTGCAGCCGCTCCCTGATAGTCTAGGGCTACGCGAGGTTGTGTGTGTGTGTGTGTGTTGATGGCTGCCATCGCGGTCGTGTGTGCGTCGACGCGTCGGCCTGTGACGCGCGTGTATCCGTTACGCCTGACAAACATCTAGGTCAGATGAGGAGCTCTTTTGTTGACGTGACCGCTGACTTTGTTCGTTTCGCCGCGCGCGAGTCGCAGAGATGCCTCGAGGCGCGTCACCAGTGCGACTCCACACCGCGTAGACAGACTCAGGCAGCCCCACAATCACATACATCACCGACCACACAAGGCGCAGAGTAAGAGAGAGAGACAGACTTGAGATCAGAAGCCCTTCCTTCCTCCCGTTTTGGACCGATGGACCGCGAAGAGTCAAGTTGGTGTGACGTCTCTCCCGACGTAAGCTTGTGGGCGGATTGCGCCGGACGCTATTCTTTTCCTGAATTTTCGAAAAATGTAGTGTGACGAATCAACAATCTGTGATTTTGGTACACACTTGAGTACACTATGGGGTGGCGGTGGTTAGCTGTGTACAGAGTGGTGGTACGCCAGAATCGTCCAGTTGTCAGGGTCAGCCCATTCACTTCAAATTTGTGGTGCAGTTTCAAAGCAAGGTGATATTCTTATGTTGATTTTGAGCGAAAATGATTGAAATTAACAAAAACCGAGAGTTTGTACTGAAATCATCTTGATCTTCAGGTAGCAATCACCACGTTTTGTAAGAACCTTCACGTTCTCACCTTGCTATCATGCAGCTCCTCACCCTTGACAGCATCTGACCAGATGACGCCCACGTGTCAACCTGCACTTCACCAGTCACCGCCATAATAAGACTGCTGCCACCGACGACGGCGCTGCTGGTGACCGTAACCCTCATTTTTGCATACTATCCGGTGCTATGTGCGAATCTGCATGTCAGCACAAGTGACAGGACATGCCTTGCACACCAAGCCACAAACGAGAGAAATGCGAACGAGACCTCCCCGCCTTTCAACAAAGATAGCGGCTTGCTCACGCACTCGCTCACTCGCGTACCCTCGCGCGTGGAAATGGAGGGCGAGGGCCCTTCGTTCCACTCGATTCCGACGTGACCGCCATTGCCACCACCATCTCGCTCGCTCGCTTGTTCATTCCCCGACTTGCCTCGGACCACGCACACGCACACACAGCTCGTCAGCTCGCTCTCTTCAGCTAACACATCATCATGCCTGGCGTCTGGAAAGCGGACCAGGTGGCCGATATCGCGCTCGACAATGACGGCATCGGCGCGCGCAAGCCGACGACGGTGATCGAGATCTTCAAGAAGACCGTGGCGTTCAAGCCCGACGGCACGGCGCTCTCGGTCAAGAAGGACGGCAAGTGGAAGGCGTACTCGTGGAAGGAGTACTACACCATGAGCGCGCGCTTCGCCAAGGCGCTCATGCACGTGGGTGTGCAGGCGCACGACGCGGTCAACATCATCGGCCACAACTCGCCCGAGTGGTTCTTCGTGAACAACGGCACGATCATGGCCGGCGGCATCATCGCGGGCATCTACACGACGAACGGCCCCGAGTCCTGCCAGTACATCACCGAGCACTGCGAGGCCAAGGTCGTCGTAGTGGAGAACATGTTCCACCTCAACAAGTACCTCAAGATCGTCAAGAACCTGCCGAAGCTCAAGGCGCTCGTGATGTGGGACGGCGAAGTGCCGCACTTGGACAACACGCCCGTGCCAATCTACAAGTTCAGCGACTTTGTGAAGCTCGGTGACAAGATCCCGGATGCTGATTTGAACGCGCGCATGGACGCCCAGCTTCCCGGCCACTGCTGCACGCTCATCTACACTTCCGGAACGACGGGTCCACCGAAGGCCGTGATGATCTCGCACGACAACTTCACGTGGACGTCCTACAACGTGCTCGAGACGCTCTACGGCGTCACGGACGCCGAGCGCAGCGTGAGCTTCCTGCCGCTGTCCCACGTCGCCGCACAACTGCTCGACATCCACGTGCCGATGCACTTGGGCTCACAGGTGAGCTTCGCGGGGCCAGATGCGTTGAAGGGGGCGCTTGTCGAGACGTTGCGTGAGATCCGCCCGACGTTCTTCTTCGGTGTCCCGCGCGTGTGGGAAAAAGTGATGGAGAAGATGCGCGAGATTGGCGCAAATACTACGGGCTTCAAGAAAGTGCTGGCGTCCTGGGCCAAGGAGAAAGGCGCGAAGAAGACTGAGCGGTTCCAGTTTGGCGGCGACGGCCGCAAGTCGCTCTCGTTCCGGTTGGCAAACCGCGCGATTTTGAGCAAGATTAAGGACGCGCTTGGCCTCGATCAGTGCCGCTACTGCTTCACCGGCGCGGCGCCGATTTCGGTCGAGTGTCTAAGCTTCTTTGGCAGTCTCGACATCCCGATCTACGAGATCTTTGGTCAGTCCGAGTGCACGGGGCCGCACTCGATCAACCTGCCGGGCAAGTGGAAGATCGGCAGCATCGGCAACCCGCTACCGGCCACAAAGACCCGCATTGACCCGAACACGGGCGAGATTCGGTACGCCGGTCGCCACATCTTCATGGGATACCTGAACAACGAAGCCGCCACGAACGACACGCTGATCGACGGCTGGCTGCACTCTGGGGACGTTGGTCTCTTTGACGACGACGGCTTCCTCGCGATCACCGGCCGCATCAAGGAGCTCATTATTACGGCGGGCGGTGAGAACATCCCTCCGGTGCTCATTGAGGACTCGCTCAAGGCCGAGATGCCGGCGCTCTCAAACATCATGGTGATCGGCGATAAGCGCAAGTTCCTCACGTTCGTCTGCACGTTCCGCGTCGTGATGGACACCGACGGCAACCCGTCGCAGGTGCTCGACAAACAGGCGCTCAAGGTTGCGGCGGAGATCGGCAGCTACGCCAAGACCGTGCAGGAGGCGCGCAAGTGCGAAAAGTTCCAAAAGTACATCACCGACGGCATGAAGCGCGCAAACGCCAAGTCCACGTCGCGCGCGCAGTGCGTGCAGAAGTTCCTCGTGCTCGAGCGTGACTTCTCGATCGCTGGTGGCGAGCTCACGCCCACGCTCAAGCTCAAGCGCTCGGTGGTCGAGAAGCTCTACGCTGAGGAGATCGAGGAGCTCTACGCGTAGAGGAGCGGCTGACCTGACTTGATCTGGTTGGCTAGCGACACCGATGGATGATGACTTCGCTGGGGTCTGGATGTGGTCTAGGTGTCTGCTGCCGCTGCTAATACTCGTTGTTTGTTTGTTTCCCATTGATACCAATAGTTAAATAGCGCTAGACGATATGCAAATGCACGTAAAATTTGAACTTGTACTTACTGAACTCTCTCTCTCTCTGCTGGCGTTCACTATCGCTTGACGGCAACCAGCGTGCGCTCGTTCTGCGTGTTGGCGTGTAGCCAGAGCATCCGGAAGTCGCGGAAGCTCGGCTGGAGGATAGCGCACGCGACGTCGAAATTCTGCTGGATGACCTGCTGCGTCGGCTTCTTCCCCAGTTTGAGCGTGAACACGACGTGCGCGTTCGGCAGCAGCAGGTGCGCAATACTCGCCATGAGCTCCGCCATGTGCGCCACGCGGATGTTGATGTCGCACACGCACATCGCGAACTTGGTGCCCATGCGCTGCAGGTGTGTCTTGGCGTCTTCGAGCAGCATCTGCAAATGCACCACGGGTTTGTCCTCAAGATCGATCGTGAGCTCGCCCGGATCCACTGCGACGACTTGCGCGCCGTGGTTCAGGAGACACTCGGTCCAGCCACCAGGGGAAGCGCCGACGTCGATGACGCGATCCCCAGGCTTGAGCGTGACGTAGTGCAGACTCTCCTCCATTTTGAAGTACGCTCGACAGGGGGCGTCCGCTGCGACGGTAGCAAATGCTTGAACAGCTTCATTTTCATCATGCGAGGTGACAACTCTTGACGAAGGTGCTGACACACCAAAGTGGAAGTACGGCGAGAGCGACGGCTGCATGACCACGTAGAGCTCGTGGGTGAACTGCTTTGGGTGGGCCTTGAACCCGTGAGTGTGCAGAAGCGCTGTCATCTTGTCCTGAAGTTGCTTTGGGAACGCCACGACCCGGAAAATGGAGCCTGTACACACAAGCCAACAGATTGGTTAGCAAGCGCCACACACATACACCAAGCGCCACATTAAAAGGTGTTCATTACGTACGCTGCTTCAATGCGAGAATCGGGACTGCCATAGGGATCCACTCGGGGTCAACGCAGCTCCAGTCGAGCTGGTACACACGATGCGCATGGATGCGACCTCTGCCGAACTGCTCTTCCGCATACTCGTGCAGAACCGCATTCAGCTCACTCGCGCTATTCATCTCACCATAAGCTGCGCGGGAGCCATAGTTTCGATCTCGCTGCAACTGCAGTCGCGTGTAGATCAGCGGCGAGGCGACAGCGACCACTTCCACATGATGCACCGCCTGGACAAGTACTGGCGGCAGCTGGAAGCTACAGAGGCGGTCTGCGAAGCGCTGCAGCTGCGTCTCCTCCGTGTGCACGGCGATACAAGGGCAGAGTGCAATCTGAGGTTGAGCAGTTGAAGCTGCGTGCAGCTTTCTTCGTGTAGATGGAGTGTCAGTACGCTGCTGGGGTGGCGCCATTCTTCTCTCAATTGTTGATCAATTGAATGAGTGGCTAGTTGCCTTTTTTCCGGTTGTTTGGCGCTTTTTTAGTGGCTACTGGTGTAGTCCACCTTAAATGGCGCAGTCGTCGTGGACCATAGCTTCCAATGTGTCTTGAAGAGCGAAAAAGCGCAAATGGCATGGCCTGTCGCTCATGCTTATGCTCGTGCTGGTGAGCGACGGTGGTGACGGGCCAAACGCACTGCGCTGCACACGGTGACATCATTTCCTTCCAGAGCCGCGCATGGCGTGACGCACATGATGCAGCCGGATCGTCACCCGCCCAGTAATCATCCGACGGGATTGTGGGATCGAAGTGTGCCACAATCGTGTTGGTTGGTTGGTTAGTCGATTGCAAAAAGCCCCAATCTCAACAAAAAATGATGTGGCGCACGCTAAATCGTGGGTGAAGTTATGAGGCTGTCACACGGAGATTCCTGCTCAACATGAATACCTGCCCTATATTCGTGTTTGAACCAGCATCTTTGTATCAAATAAGCCGCAATATTCACTGCCTTGAGTAATATTTGGTTCTTCGTAGTGATCAAGCCACGTTCACTGCATCCTTCAGAAATTTGGACGTGGTGTCCCAACACTCTCTAATTGACACCCAGTCAGCCAGCATTTTCTGCGGGATGGAGCCAACGAACAACTTCTGAATCAGGAAGCGCCCGTCATTCGCGCATTTCCTCCACAGCCAGCAGAAGACGGAGAAGGCGAGAAAGGGCATTCGCGACAGCAGCGATCGTATGGTAGCAACCTCCGCGCCATCTGCTGCACCATCTGGGGCCGCTGCGCCAGCGACACCAGCAGTGCAAGTGCCAGCAGCTACTCATATCACAGCAACAACTACGATGTCGACGTCAGCCATTCGCCACCGGCGCCAGCTCAGCCACAACACTAACGGCACCGTCCAGAAAGCGAAGAGAGCACCGTCATCATCAGACACCGACTCACCCGCGACGCCGCGCTCGAAGTCGTCATCCTCTCGCGAGCGCGACTCTTCTGCTGCTGTGCCTGCCATGAAGAAGATGAGTTTGCCACGCCGGCAGCCGAACGTCGCGCTCTGGCGGCGGCAGTGCTTTGAAGGCATCATGCAGTGGGAGCGCGCGCTACGTATCCTCTTTGTCGAGTTCCCAAAGTTCGTCTTCGAGCGGTTCGAGGGTTCGCAGAAGCTCGTGTCGTTCTTCTTTGTCTACGTGATGCTTCAGGTGCGTACATGGCTTCCTGTAACAGCATGCATGGTGTTGGTATTACTGCTGTCGACAATGCGTTGCTGACATGACTCGCCTTTTCTCTCTGTGCTAAACTTTCTCTAGGCGCTCGCTATTCTCTGGGGCTTCCTGTTCAATATCGGCGCGATTCTGGGCGAGAGCATGAGCAGCATCGTCACGATGCCGTTCCTTCAGGCATCTTGCGTGCTTTTCGTGTACGTGTCCGTGATGGGGATCCTTTTGCAATTTGGGCGAGCGACGTGGATTCTAACGTGGCAGTCGACGCAGAACTTCCCGCTGATTCGCCGGATTATCGCGTGCGAGTGCCGCCCCCAGGCCGTGATCATCACAGTCGCACTGCCGATGCTGTTGATTCTCCCGAGTCTCATCCTCGTGCCCTCTGGATGCGACGATACGCTACTGTACGGACCGTGGGTGAAAGCCATGTGCGAAGAGTCGTACCTCAAGTTCCTGACCGAGAAGCACCCGGTGTTCCAGCGCTCGCTCCGCATTTCGACGGCGATCACGATCGCGCAGTTCATCCAGCTTTGTCTCGAGATCCTGCCGCGGTGGCGAAGTGCGCTCTCGGGTATGTCGACCGTGTCGACGTTCATCCTGGGCGGCTGGCTGGTCACGCTCAACTTTGTCGGCGGCATGTGGTCTGTGGAGTGGGTCACGCGCCATTTCGAGTACAAGCTCACGCCGCTGAGCAACCTGACCGCCTTCCAGTGGGAGGTCTTTGGAATGACGCTGCTGATCGCATGGATCCTCTGGTTCATCGCAGTGGCGTGCCACACGTTTGAGAACGTGGCTGAGTGCGAGCCGAGCCAGAAGAAGCTCGCGGGATTCTTCGAGAGACTCAAGTACACCTTTGTGTTTGCGCAAGCGATCGTGTTCTTCCGCGCGTGCATGCACCCGAACATGGGCTTTGTGCACGCGCAGCTGGAGCTCACGATTATCAACCTGCTGCTGCCGTCGATCTACGTTGTGTCGCTGATCATGCTGCGCCTGATGCTGCTGCTCAGCGTCAGGTCGGTGTGCACCTCGGTGCCGCTCGCGCTCGGAATTGGAGCTGCGATTTTCTTCGGGTCGAGAAAAACCGAGCGACCACACTCGTTCTTCGTTGTGAGTCTCTTCCTGTTCGACATCTTCTTGCGGTGGTCGTCCGCGATGCCCACGCTGAGCCGAATGAATCGCCTGCCGCACTCGATCCAGCAAATGCTCAAGCAGACGAACGCGAATACGCGAGGACCACTCGCTGGCTATCGACCCGCGAAGCTCATGGTGTACCTGGGCTTTGCGATTTTGCTTCTGTTTGTCGGCGCGCTATCGAGCTTCAGCATTCTGTCAGAGCTGCAAAGGAACGCAAAATGGTTTCCAGATGCGACGTCTGTGGCATTTGACAACAACTCCATTCACATTCACCATACAGCGATCGTGAAGCTTCACCTGGGACTGGCAGACACACCTGCGGAATCGCTGCGCACGGATCAGCCAAACTATGCCAGCTGCGCCAACCGCTTCAACGGACTGAGCCTTGTGGACGTGGGATTGTTAGCTGAGGCGGCGTACTTCAATCCAGCGTCGAACGACACAGCGGACTTTGTGGCGACGGTTTTCTCGAACTCTTTCCCCGCCGCTGAAGTCCGATTCCCAGCGCTGAACACCAAGACGGGCTCGAAGCTCGACTTCTTCGAGACGTACTTCCCGTCCCTCAACACGAGCGTCATCTCGGTTCGCGGGACCGACATCTGGCGGTTCACGGATTTCATCGAAGACGTCAAGATGTTCTTTGAGCCGGTGGTGTTTGCAGTCCTGTCGGCGATCTTCCCGACGATTCGGATCTGGCCCGACGTGACGTTCTCGACGCTGATCGAGCTCTACAGCGAGTTGATCTCACTCTTTGGACTGCGCCACGAATCATGGTACTACCATGAGCTTCTGGACTACGTCAAGTCGATCCAAGATCGCGAAGTGGTGCTCACAGGGCATTCGATGGGCGGCGGTATTGCGCGGTTGGTCGGATCGATCATCGGGAAGCCGTCGGTCACGTTTTCACCTCCAGGTTTTGTCCAAAGCTACAGCAAACTTGTTCATGATATCGGCGGCATGTCGACGAAAGTGAATCGAGCGAACATTCACCACTTGAGCGTCGCTGTGATCCCCGAGTACGACCCTGTGGCGATGATCGACGTCCAAGCTGGCATGATCCAGAAAATCTCGTGCGATACACCGAACCTCTCGATGCAGTTGTCGTGCCACATGCTCGAAGGCACAATCTGCAACCTGCTCGAGAACTGTGGGGACCCGCGCGGAAGACTCTCGTCGTGCAAGTTTGAACACAAGATCACCAGTGTCACGGACGACATCTTCCCGAAACTAGCAGCGGTGCTGTCTCCTGAGTTCCTGACCACACTGGCGGTCACTCTATCAATCTTGCTGTCCACGTTTCTGCGTCGGCGCAGCAGCTCCTCATTGGCTCCATCGCCATCTCCGACACATCGACGCGGACGACCGAGTGCGTCGCCTGTACGAAAACACCACGGAAAGGGCCGTCACCACTGCCCATCTCCCAACAAGAGACGAAACTCCATCTTTTAGACAGTGTAGAATGTATAACCATCCGTGCATGAATGTGCGTATCTAGGCTTTATCTTGAGACCCCAATGAGCATGTCAGGTATAATATCCGAATGCTGAAGTTGTTGGTGTTTTCTCTGCTGATCCTCTTTAACTTTCCGTTTTCGTTCACGCTCATCTTGTGATCTCTTTTGCGATGCTGAGCGGTTCTCTTCTGCCTTCGACAGTTTAGCATCCAGTGACGCTGCCTCTCCGAACGCATTTGCCGTGACCCCGGCAAACATCTCTGGCTGGCTGTTGCTTGCTATACTTCGAGTTCGTACTCGTTCCTCTCGTTGCAGTCTCTGCTTTCGCAGCCTGTCCTTCTCATTGTTTTGAAGCTTCATTCGAGTCCTCTCAGCTTGACCCATTCGGTCTGTTGCGACGTTGCTTCCAATAGTGAGAGCTGGGAGTTTTTGAGTGCCTCGACTTTGTGGTATTGAGGTGACAGCATTTCTGGGCAGCGCGTTCACGATTCTGCCGTGACGCATAGATGACTCGCTTGTAGACGGCTTTCTTTGTCTGTGAAGATCCGAGTGAAGTTCCTCTGCTTGATTGTTTGATGCTCCTGGTGACGATTCTCGACGATCAAGTGAAACCAGGCCAACTGTTTGAAGCCCTAGCATTGGAAGTAGTTTTTCTCCATTGCTTTCGCTTCTGTGACGAGCTGCACATGAGCTTCCTTTTGCCTTCAACCTTCTGTTTGTTGTTTGTGGAGCCACCTGTTGCTGGTTTGACGGTCCTCCTCGTTGCTGGAGCGAGAGGACAGAAAATGCACAGTCTAGTGCAGGAAGTGTTGCTTTTGTAGCGTGAGTATCTTGGTGAGCATCGGTCGGGTCGCTTGCTTGTTTCTTCTCTTTCACAGCTAAGCGATGTAGTCCAGGGAAGAGCACGTGCTCGCAGTCTGGATGCGGGCAGATGTACACTTGAGACAAAACTGATCTTGACAAACAGCTCTCGTGGAATGCGTGCTGTGCGAAAAAGCAAACGAATCTCATCAATAAAACTATCCACATCTGACAGCAATACCGGCATGTACAGAACCTACCCCGCAACTGATTGATCGAACATCCGCGTGAATTCGGAGACTTTGTCTGCAAATTGTGCACAATCCTCCTGGCTCGCCAAAAGTCTTTGCGTTTTCTGCCATCACTCTTTGCCCACCAAGCTTCACGAGCAAATAGTCCTGGATCGGGAACTTCTCCTTTTGATCGAGTTGCAGCAATAGATCATAGTCATTGTTTGACAGCTCTCTGTTCTGAAGCTCTTCGAAGAGATCGGGACGAAGTTGCTCTTTTTGTTCACTCTCTCGAGCTGCTGGAGCCCACGAATCTGCCGTGTTTGTTTTCACGACGAAGGAGTGCTTGCTATGAACACCCGACTCTGCTCGTGTAAAAGATGACAACAACATTTCAGTAACTTGCGTCTAAGCAGCGCATACTTCAAGGTGCCAGCTCGATCGACGTACTGAAGCATCTTTCGCATAGGTTTGTGCTCTTGCACTGGATGCAAAGGTAGCGAGCACATCGGATCGGCTTCACCTGACATTTCTTGCAAGAAGTGTTTTTGTGGACGTTCGGCGCACGATTTGCAACTTCAATTTCTTTTTTCAGCGACACCAACGCGAGGTCGCCCCAGTCATGACGACACAACGGGCAAATGATGTTCTCTTTGGATTGCTTTCGACTTTCTCCAAACACCTTCACTACTCAGTGGGAAAGACACCATCCATCAGAAAATGCGTCACCAGGATAAACCAAGAAGAAAGATATCAGACCACTTACTGCATTCGATATGGAAATTATTGCCGCATCCTTTTCGGCAAAACGTGAGCGGTTGACTGTCTTCCATGTCTTCTTGGCAGATTACACACACTTCACCCTCGACCAATTCATGGCGCTCTGCCTCCGTTTCGCCAGAGTCCTTCTCTGGTGCTGCAGCTGCTTCTTTCCGCTTCTTCAGGAAAGAAGTCACACTTTTGGATGGAGCAACCCTCGATTGTTCTCGATAGTCTCCTCGTAGTAGCATCTCGATCTAGTTAATGGCATACATAGCGTTAGGCTTGTGAGTGTTTGTGTGTCAGATTGCAACAAAACCCCTCTTTTTCTCTCTCTCCGTCTCCAATTACTTCGGAATCAATGAGTGATTTCTGCCAAACAATTGGTATCGTCGCTGGGACTCGCAGTATCTATTCATCGTCATAACCAACGAATGACACACATTAGTAGTCTATCATCAGCCATAAGTAGCGTTTTGCAGCATTATCCACCCCAGACGCACCTTCAGCATCACGAACAAGATGTGCACACACACATCTCGATCTCCACACGAGCAGTTCTGCAGCGCACCAATGAGCACCTTGTGCTTCTTTTCGCAGTTTTGCTCTTGAATCTGTTGTCTCAAATACGATAAAAAGCGGTCAGTCGTGATTGCGGCTGTGCCAGGCATGCATCCGAAGGGTCTTACCACATAGGACGTCGGCCCGGTGGCCTGCACGAGGTACATGGTCGTCGCCAGCGTCTGCTCGATGCGCGTCTTGACGAGCTCCGGCGCCTTCGAGCGGTACGGCACCAAGCGGCTCATGCTTGATATTAATACTCTCGCTGTGTGTGTCTCCAATAAAGCCTGCACTCCAAGAAAGGGAAACGCAAGTAGGTAGAGTTTCCGAGAGTGACGGTCACTTCAACTTGCACACCTGTACATGAAGTGTTCAAATAAGTACGACATGAAAATTTAAGAGTGCTGGTCTGTTTCGCCCAACCCCTTTCTAAAGCGCTGAAAAGGCTGACTATCAGTTTTAGCTCGCGTTCTGCCAAGTGGCATCCGCTCAGCAACAAGCAAAAGCAAAGCAGGTCAACACATTCCAGGCGTCCAGGCAGATCAAGACGAACGGCTGACAAGGATCGCGCCTACCAAGCTCCACGTGCAAGCAGCGACTTACAGACAGAGACAAAGAGAAGCAAGATGAACGACCCACTCGAGTGGTACTATGAGATCCCGATCATCTCGCGGCTCTACCTCACCGGGGCGATCCTCACGACCACGGCGTGCGCATTGGATCTCGTGTCACCGTTCTCGCTCTACTTCAATTTCAACCTCATCTTTTTCAAAGGACAGGTGCGTCGCTGTGGTTGTACCAGTAGCGTATGTGGGCTTGAGTGGCGTCTGCATGGAAGCTGCATGATCTTCATTCCTAACTTCATACATCTGTGATTGTTGGCGGAACGTGCGGGCTGCTGTGATGTGTTGCTGTAGGTGTGGCGGCTGCTGACGAACTTCCTGTTCTTTGGACTTTTCAGTATCGACTTCCTGTTCCATATGTACTTCGTGTATCCTTTTTCACCCGCGAGTTGATTCGTGTTGCTGCATGTTGCGTGTGTATATGTGTGATCTCGAGTGACATCGTTGCATGTCATTGCTCAAATGGCAGTGGTTGTCTCCTTGACCCAAACATGATCTCAATGGTTCATAACTTTTTTCTCCACAGCGTGCGGTATTGCCGATTATTAGAAGAAGGATCATTTCGCGGTCGAACTGCCGATTTCCTGTACATGCTGCTGCTCGGAGCGACGGTGATGATTGTAAGTGCCTTTGACATTGCATGTGTGTGGCGTTTCGATTTGATGTGACTGATTTATCTTTCTCTTCTTGTCGAAACGTAGCTCGCCGCCCCATTCGTGAGTATCCACTTCCTTGGCTCTCCGTTGACGTTCATGATGGTGTACCTTTGGGGGAGACGCAATGAGCATGTGCGAATGAGTTTCCTGGGCTTGTTCCCGTTCACCGCGCCGTACCTTCCGTGGGTGCTGTTGTCGTTCTCGATTCTGCTCGGCAACAGTGCCACGACGGACTTGATCGGGATCGTCGTTGGGCACATTTACTACTTCCTCGAAGGTGAGTATTTTCGTTTTCGTGTGGGTGAATGGATTGAAGTTGTTCGGCTGGAACACTGACTGCTTTCTTCATGTCAATGCATGCGAAACGTTGTAGATGTGTATCCAACAATCGCCAATATCCGCGGATGGAAAACCCAGCGTCCGCTTGCAACCCCACGCATCCTGTAAGTGCTTGTGCTGCTTGCTCCTATGTGTTTATATAGGACGACAGATCAGCTAATGCTTTAATGCCATTCAATAGGAAATACTTTTTCGAGGCCCGCCCAACAGAAGCAGAGAACGTGATCAACGACTTGGCGCACCCGCAGAACATTGTGCTGGACGATGAGAATGAGCGAGCTGAGGAGCACCCGCACATCGATTAAAGAAGATCCGAATCGATTCTGAGTCAGTAGGTGCGTTTGAAGATCAAGAAGCGATGAGGACAATCAACCAAAGAAGCGGACTTGTGGTGGTTTGGCTTTAAAAGTACAATACATTGTGGATGTTGTTAGATCTTTTTGGGCATTCTTCGGGGCTAAATTAACAGACTATGGTACGGCTACAGACAGACAGCGGTTTGAGGGCTTTGTACACACGCAACGTGCGGCAGCCTACTCGGAGTACCTTCGATGATGAGAGCGATCGATCGGTGGTTGTGTGGGCATTGCTGCTGGATGGATGGAGAGTGGTCGCTCTCCATAGTCGCGCTCTATTCTTCTGAATGCGAGAGCGACATCAGTGGGATGTGTGATTTGCGGCGCACAATGGGCACCTGCATCATGAAGAGCAGCGAGTCACGGTCTTCGTCGTCCGAGTCCAGGAAGTTGTGTCCGAGGCGAGGTGATTTGGCCGGCGCGTCTTGGGTGCTGTTGTTAATGGTATTACTGCTGCTGCTAGTGTCGCTGTCGTTGCTACTCGGAGCGCCGGACACGACGCGGCGCAGCATTGGCGCCATCTTGGACACAATACGAGACGCAGTGGCGGACGCAGTCGCTGAGGACGATCGGCCAAACGACGGGATCTTCTCGGCTCCTTTCACAAACGATTTGTTGAGCGACGGGGGCTTCTCCGCTCCCTTGGAGAACGACGGGATCTTCTCTGCGCCTTTGGAGAACGAGCGCGTGAGCGACGGCATCTGGATCTTCTCGGCGCTCTTCGAGGCTCCTCGTGAGAACGAGCGGTTGAGCGATGGCGCGGAGAACACTCGTCTCTTGGGCACGTTCACGTTCGCCTCTTGGAGCTCAGGCGCCGCTACGTCCTCGTCGGAGCTGGAGTTGGAGCTGGAGTTGGAGCTGAGCACCACCGGCTCGAGCGGCTCGTCGTCGTCGACGGGTAGCGTCATCTGCATCATCGGGTGGCTGCTCTTGCCGCTGAGCACGACGCGCTCGACTCGGGACGACATGGCGTACGGTCCGCTCGCAATGGTGTTGCTGCTGCTGCTACTGCTGGTAGAATTGCTGCTGTGATTGGCGTTGATGTTGTTACTCGCGGTCGAGAAAGAAGCAGAATGCAGGGTCGGGAAGCGCAGGGTGGGATGCGACGGCATGATGGTGGGTGAGTGGACTGAGCGATAGAGATCGGAGTGTGAGTGACGACGGACCGAAGTGACTGACTGACTGGCTGACTGACTTGCGCTGTCTGGGAGCGTGGGAGGACAGGATTCGGATCAGGGATGTGATGCAGTAAACACGGGGCCACCACTCGAAGAAGTCTGCTACGTCAGACAAGAAGAGGCCTTGTGGTTGTGGACAGGATGCCGCAGATTTGGGAATGGAGACTAAGCCGAGCGAGCCGTAAAGCGACTAACTGGCTTTGCAGAGGATGCAGCGAGAGCGAACGCTTGCTTGCTTGCTTCGCTTCTGCCAATCCGTAGAAAATCGGCGGGCGAAAGAAGGAATCGAGAGTGCGAGAGTGAAGCCACTGGCTGTGGGTGCACTTTACATCGATGCAGTCAGTCCGCGTGGAGAAACAACTCTCGTTCAGCCCACAGAAAAGTAAGTAAATTTTCGGCTGTTCAGGCGCTCGAAACCGGCCATTTTGCAGAGAAGCAGCTCTCGCTCATTTGTGCTTGCTGTTGTTTTGTATGGGGAGCGAGCGAGCGAACGCGTTCAGATGGTGGCGGCGGCGACGGCGGCCAGCTGGTGGTGACAGGCCGCCAAGAATGAGCGGGCGAATGAGTACTTCGCATTAAGCCAGAGAGCTTGATGACCGCCTGGAAAAAACCAGCAAATGCTCGGTTTGAGCGACTTGTTCAGTGTGTCGCTTTTGACACGCCTTTACTCTCGGTGGGGGATGTAAACAAGTTGATAAACCTCTTTATTCATGAAGTAATACTCTATATTAATTCAAAGTGAGTGTCGGTTTATCCTTTTTACATGGTTTTATCTGTGACGAAGCGCATTAAGAGAGGTGCTTTTGCTGTTAGTCACACATAGCCCCATCACCATCACCACCACCAACAGCAGCAGCGAGAAGCCAGTGAAGCCAGTGAAGCCAGCAAGGAATGAATGACAGTGCGAACCTCGCTGCAAGTTGCGATTCTGTAGAGACATGAGCAATAATCACTGCTTACATCGCGCTCGGGACTGTGCACATCAACTTTTCAACTCTGCTGGTTCGTTCGGAATCGCTCACGACCACCAAGTACAAGATGCCAGCCTCTCTCCTACTGGAGAGTGGTCATCATCCATTGGCGGTGGTGATTATCCATCCATCCACCAGTAGGTACTTCAAGGGACCTTGTGAGAAAGAGCCACGCGAACGGATACCGATCCAACTCGCTCCACTGGCTCGCTCTGTCGTTCGTAGCTCTTCGGGTTGACAGCTACAAGTTGAAGAGAAGGTGAAAAACTCCATTAAACGATTTTCTGAAGCACGATTGAACAAAGCCGGATTCGGGCTCACGTGACGGGAATGCGCGCGTTGAAGCTCAAGCTTTCACTGCGTCTCTCACAACTCCGAAATGGCCATCTGCGTAGCTGACAACTAGATAGAGAGCTCCACCAAAACTGAAGCCACCTCAGCTGGACGGAGCTGAACAACCCGGTGGGAGGTGCATCCTGATGGAAAGTTGAGCAGACTGCAGAGGCTTCAAAAATGTCGGAACTCCTTCGCGAACGTGCTTTCGGGGGACTTGGTCTCCTCGGCCGAGTTCGGGTACTCGTCAAAGTTCGAGTGATCGCCTTCTTTGTACACGCGCGGCACGTGCGGAGGCTGGATCTCACACGCTTCGACGTCATGCCAGTCCACTTGGTCGAACCACGGGTGCTGCTTGATGGCCTCAATATCAAAAAGTCGCTTGGAGACATCAGGAGTCAGCATTTTCCTCAGCAGGTCCTTCAGCGACTGGTGCATGCGACTCGGCCACGAGATTTGCCCTTTGATGATCCGCGTGTAGAGCTCGAATGGCGAGTCGTCTTTATTGCGGAAGAACGGGGTCTGGCCATTCACTAACTCGTAAACGACGCACGCCCACGCCCACCAGTCGACCGATTTCGAATAGCTCCGCTTCTCCAGTGAGTTGGTGAGCTGCTCCGGCGCCAGGTACTGACTCGTGCCCACACACGTCGACGCGCGGTCGTCGGCACTCGAGATCTTCTTGACAAACCCAAAATCGATCACCTTGATGTGTCCTTGTCCATCGAGCATGATGTTCTCGGGCTTGAGGTCGCGATACATGTACCCATTGGTATGACAGAACTCGATGAACAGCAGGAGCTCGGTCGCGTAGAACTTGGCTTCGTCGTTCGTGAACCGCCCCACGGTGCGCAGACGGTGGAAAAGCTCCCCGCCAGGCACAAACTCGAGCAGTAAATGCACGTGGCATGTGGTCTGCAGACTCCCAAAGTAGCACGCCATGAACGGGTGATTGAGCTTCGTCAATTCGAGCAGCGCGTCACGCTCGCTCTCGAGCTGCGGCAACATCTTCATCGCCAGGATCTCTTTCTTCTTGAGCGACTTGAGCGCATAGTACTTCTTCGTCTTGCGATGCTGGATCAGGCGCACTTTGCCGACCATGCCCGTGCCCACAACTGCGTGGAATTGGAAGTAGTTGTCCAAACTGAAAGGCTTGGGCGGCATCTCGAGCGTCTTCCCAACCCACGCGAGCCCATGAGGGCCTCCTGTTTGGTCCTGACCGCCTCCACCACTGCTGTCCTGGCTGTCGTAGTCCTTTGAGACTTGGCCGAAGCGATAGCTAGAGGCGCTTGAGTGTCCAAACACTGATGCCCCAGCACCCATGAGCGCAGCGCTGTGTGATCTCCACGCGATGACTTCGCAAATAACCAATGCGATGGCTTGCGGCTGGCACACATTTGCCCACACTCGGTCACTCCGCCCAGCGAATACTTGCCAAAACTGGTATTTTTACCTTCTTCACTCCCTAAAAAACGCACACACTCGCTGATTGGAATCTAAATGGAGTAGTCGAGTGAGAAACGCACCCACCATTGGCTGACCAACTTTGGATCAACAGCGATAGAAAAATGAAAACCGTTTATCACACAGCACACATCCAGACAAGGAGACATTCATCCACTTACACTTACACATCTTTGTTCGGGAAATCCGCCACTCACTTGCTCAAAAACATGTGACAATAATCACACTTTTTCAAAATTGGTTGGTCGCCGGTTTCAGCTGCAGCTTTAGGGTCCTCTACGGGATCGGCTCTTCCTCCATGGGGAACGGATGCGCCTCCGTGTTAAACACGATCTTGTCGAGTGGGAAGACCGAGTCGTCTGAGAAGAGCAGGAAGAGGTACTTGAGCGTCTCGGCGATGAAGAAGCTCTCCATCTCGTCCCGATACAGCTGCGTCGCTGGACCTTTTGCGACGTTCCCGATGCTCGTGTAGCCGCCCTTTTCCAGCTTGCACTGCTTTTCAAACGCGTCCATGATCTCTCGTCCGTACTCTCTGTATTTCTCGTTCTTCGTCACGCGGTAGAGGATCATCAGGCTCTCGACCGTCTCGGGGCGCAACAGGTTGAACGCGTCTTGCTCGTGAATGTCGAGATCCTCTGCTGCGCCATCGCTTGTGTGGAAGTACGCAATCTCCGGAGCCAGCTTTGCATCCATCTGCGCATACATTTGATAGCACGTCTCCAGCAACTGTTCGGCGAGCTCCAGGTGCTCCTTGGGCATACCGTGCATGTAGCCGAGCGTCAGCATACCGGGCACGAAGCACACCAGGTGATCCATCTTTGGCCGTAAGTCTCCGCGCACGAGCTCGCCGATGAACACAAGTCCTGATGGCTTTGACGTTGCCACCAGCTTCCTCATGATTCCGTTCACGGCGTTGATGTACTCGTTCTTGCACTTTTCGTCTCGCTTCCCAGACAACAGCCACTAAACGTCGATCAATTAATAACAATGTCAGCCTTCTGCCTTCATGATATGTAGCCACATTAGTTCAAAAAGAGAAGTACAAGGGTACCTGCTTGAGCAAGTACTCGTAGTAGCTGTCGCCCTTCGCGCCGAGCGTGACTTTCCCACCGAAGATCCGTCCATTCATCTGATGGACGTCCACAGGCAGCAAACCGGTCTTGAACTTCGTCGCGACATCTCTCCGAAGCTACAGCCGCCAGCCATGCAAATAAACAAGCAATAGGCAAGCGAATGAGAACGCACTTACCAGCAGGTTTTACACCTTCATAGATACCAAACAGTAACAAATAAGGCGTACCGACTTCATGATGTTTTCCACTTGGTTGTAGTAGTTTTTGTTGCCCGTGAGCCGCGCGAGGAACTTGAACTCGAGCTGGAGCGAGCCGATCTCTGCGAGCGAGGGCGCTTCGTGCGACCGTTTTTTCTGCATGTGACAATCCCTATACAGTCAGCAAAAAGGAAACCAACCTCCGAGTCTACATTTCGGCACCAAGGTGTCTGTCTTTCTTGTCACTCACCATGACGTCGTAGTTCTTGTCTGGGATCCCATGCTCATACCTGGTGAATGCGGGCGACAGCGCGTTGCCCAGCTTGTCTGCGAGTTCCAGCAGATGCGTGTGGCCTGTATAGTAAATACACCATAGGAGGCCATCGTGAGAAAGAGCAACACAAACTGACTTGATGACTACAACTATCCATCGCACGCGCCTGAGAGATCGTAGGCGGACAGGAGCCCGCCCAGCAGCCGGATCGTCGTCTCAAAGAGCGAGATGAAGCCGCGCACGAAGATCCGCTCGTCCATGTTCTTCGCGAGCCAGTCGCTCGCGCTGTCAAACTCCTCGAACATGCCCACGAGGTAGAGCGTGTCGAGCGAGTCCACGAGCGTGAGCGCCATGTCGCGGCCCTCGAGCCCCGTGCCTTCCATCTTGCGCACGTTCAGCGAGTCGGAGCCGTACGCGTAGGTCGCATAGCCCTTCCACGCCCATTGCACCATACCCGCCACTTTTCGCTGGTCGTTCGTGTGGTTCGTAGGGTCGTAGCGCTTTCGGCGCTCTTGGTATTCCCAGGCGCTCGTCGGGTTTGGCGGCAGTGGCACGGATGTGGTGGGTACGGATACCTCCTCATTATCACCATCTGCGCCGTTCTCGTCAGGTTCTACGCGACGCAGGTGGTTCATCCAGCCATTGCCGTTGCTCTCATCGTCTTCTTCACCAGTGGTGATGCCGTTGTTGTCCCATGCGGAGGGAGATCCGCGCCAGAGCCACCACTGTAGTGTCAGTCCGCAGCACAAGACGACGACGAAGAGCTGCACGAGCCACGTGAACGAGGAGCTCCCGCCCGATGAGCGCCCGTGGGAATGGCCTTTGTTACTGGCGCTGGGCGTGCTCTTGGTGACAGGGTCTCTAGTAGAACCTGCGACGTGCGCCAGCGGAGACTCGAACGGAGCTCCGAGCGGGTGGAGTCTGCGCGCGCGCGACTCCATTTTTGTTGTTCGCGGAATTGCAGGGTTTCCGATTTGGAATTGCGGCAAGTCTGTTCCAACTTGAACAGGCAAAATTTGCCAGTTGCAAACAGTACTGTATACTTTTGAACCGTTATTCGGAGCTTCAACAGCGCACTAATACAAGCGGTATAATTGCTCCAGTTATTAGTTGGTACGAATTCGAGGCAGTTGCACGTTAAATACGGTATCGTAGTTAAATTGATCAATCAGCAGTGCGCCATATAACGAAAAAAAATTCCCGGAAAAGTTTACTTTGTAGGGGTCATAGGAGGTGTGGGCGGATTTAATTGCCCTCTCCGGCTGTTCAGCGTCTGTCAGTCTCTGTAGCGGATTTCTGTTTAAATTATCATGTGGCATCGTGCTGTCATACTGTCTTATTTTTGGCGTATTGGAGTCCTTCTCCCTAAAGAATAACCAGCATACACGTCGTTCCTGTGGCTTAGATTGTGATATTCAAATACGAACAATAAGGGTTAAGCTAAATGTCGAAATTGTCTAAACCTGGGTAAGTAAGCTTGACATTGTTGACATTCACTGGAAGCTGTCTCTGTCTCTGCCAATGCACTCTTGAAAAGATCCCTCAACCAAATTCCCCAATAAAAGCTCCCACGCTAGCGCTGGCGCAGCAGTCCATGTTGAAGCCGTGTGCCCTCCGCTTGCACGTTACGCCTTCCCTGCATGTTCAGTGTAGCTGTGTATGCTTGCTGTCTACCCAAGCAAGCTATATGAGCGCATCCCCAAAAGCGAGTGATGTGTGGCAGGCACATGACGAAGCAAAAACTTTTTATGCGTGTCATTTGAGAGCACAGTAGCAGCTGCTGCATGAGCAACGCAGGGAAGCGAGACGAGTGCCTGGGGACATGGAGAGCACGTGTCCGCTGCCTACCGGCGTGTCTTCGACCGTCCTCTTGTCTCGCGCGTCCGTCTCGCTCCTCTGTTGCTCATTCTGCTGTTGCGCGCTCCGTGAGAATGAACGAGTTTTTCAAAACCAATCCGATGCCATCAAAGTCAGTCCTCTGTGTTTTCATTCATGTTTGTGATGTGTCACTGAGGATCTCAGTGGAGCTATCGTTCTCTGTCCGAAGCCGCGTGTATGCAACTCCTGCTATCGAACGACTGCACGGCTTGCGCGAGCTACCACCAGACAAGCCCAAGCTGACCGGGTCGATGCACAGGAGCACGCTCTCGTCACTCATTGTCAAGGGGAGCTTGCGAGCCGATTTTCCAATTGCTCCTGTACGCTGCAAACGAGAGGGACTCTGCCGTCAGTACTTGTGGGACTCGCCCGGCACAATTGCTTTGACCCTCGTACCGATGCCGCTGTGAAGACAGACGCTGGTCAGGTCGCTCGCTGGACGAGCCTGTGCTGGTTGAAAGCAGCTTGCTGGGGGGTGCTGTGGTAGCAATCATGTACAATAAACCATTCTCTTCACCGAGTGACGCGAAATGTGCGTCGAAGAAGCAAAATCAATTCTAGGTGTACTGCCATTTTCAACTATCAACCGCACCTGCCAACATGTTACTGAATCTTACCACTGGTAACGTTTACTTGCTCGATTAGGAGTCTTTCTGCATGACGAGCGCCAACCCCGCGAGGACCCACTTGGCCTTTGGCTCGACCGTGTTGAGTGTCGCGAGGAACACGTACGTCGGGCCGCGCTGCGTGGTCTGGTACACGGGGCAGTCGAACACGTCGCTCTGGCGCCGAAAGTAGCCCACGCCTGTGGCTTCCCACTGCTCGTTGATCACCACGGCGCGCGCATACAGCACGGGTGTCTCGGGGAAGAGCTCTTTCGGCATCGGGTCCATGATGTGCCCGCCGCAAGGGATCCCGTCGACCTCGTACGAGAACGGCGACACTTTCTCGCCGTCTCGAGTCGGGTTCTCCCAGCGCGCGCCTTCCATGAACAGTCCGTGGATGAACGCCCCCATGTCCGGATACGACTCGGCGCCATCTATGTTCAAGATCGTCGTGAAGTGGGTCTCGATCGCCATCGAGTCGAGCGGGAAGCCGTGCTTGCGCGCGTTGCACTGTTTGATCGCTGTCAGGAAAGCCGTCGGGTTGAACAGTCCAGAGAGCCACACCGAGTACGGCAGTCGGAACTCAAACACCCAGGACGACAGAAAGTTCACACGCTCAAGGAAGTCTGCATACCACATTGCAAGTGACTTGCGCGACCACCACGCGAAGCGCTCCCAGGAGCAGAGGTGCAGCATGTTGCGTCCGGGCACTTGGTTGATCGACAGTGCCTCAAGGAGGTCCTCCATGGCCTCGGTCATGTTCAGGGTTCCATTGATGCCTTTCATGAGCTCGGTCAGCGTTGTGTGAATCTCGTTGATCAGCACGTTCATGCGTGTGGCTTCTTGTAATGCGACAACCACGTAAGGGGATTGGTCCATCACGAGCAACGGTGCTGCGCGGGTCTGTAGAGCCTGAAGATCCATCTCGGCGGGAAGGCGATCCAGTAGGTTTTCGATGATCTCCACGACGCGTGATGCCTCTTTCGATCCGGACGTCGATGAGGAGCTGCTGCTGATGTTATTTGCATCAGAAGAGCCGCCGCTGGTGGAATTCGCTGCCGACGAATACACAGGCTGGAACTTTGCGATCGTAAGGAAGAGATCATCCGACGCGTCGACGAGGTACCCGATCTCTGCGTTTGGGTGCAATCCGTAGACCCCTGGCGCCTCCACGGGCAGCTCGGTCTCGATGTAGTTGCCGTACCTTGTGTACGTAAATGCCATCGGGTCGGGGCACTTAAAACCCGCAGTGAGCTCCCTGCCGTTCAGGATCTCGGGCGTGAAGATGCTGCTCAAATACGCGTTGTTCGTGATGCGATCCCAATGGTCGGTGATGTGTCCGCCGTACATGATCTCGCCAAAGATGTACCGCAAATCGTCCCACGGCAACTCATCCTTTGACTTATTCGTGGTAGGAACCGAGTTCTCCAGGTACCTTCGCAGCACATCCGAGCAGATGAGCAAATCACCCGTGTTGAAGCTGTACATGCGACTCCAACCCTGGTAGCCAAAGCGTCGTCGTCCGAGCACAAGCGCGTGGAAGAAACAAAGTGCAAACAGACAGCCCTGGTATTCACTCGGCTTGGAGCACTCCTCGATCTGCTTGAGAGAAAACTGTGCCCACGCGCGCCGCAAGTTGCTCTTCAAATCAGTCGGCGCTTCATTCGCAACCTTGATGCAGCTCTGGAGTAGCGACTCGGGGAGATTGGTGAGTGATGCGAGCGCTGGGGCTTCCGCAGAGAGGAAACAGCGGAAATTCTGGTCCGCAGACACCGAGTAGAGCTCCAGTGCGCGCTCGAGCTTCGGCAGCCACGACTGCATCAAGTGGATATTCTGCAAGATGACCCAGTTGCCCTCGCGTGAGAACCTCATGAGCATACTGTCGGCCATCGCTTCCTGGCCTTGGCCCATGGAGATGTTGACCAAATTGCCGCGTTCGTAGGTGAAGTCGAACTTCTTGCCTAGGTTCTCGACCCAAGATGTCGGGTCCACTCCTGGGAACAGTACGAAGAACATTGGGGTTGATGCGCTCGTCTCTTGGTACGCGGCTTCCATGTCGAACGGCGGCTGCTGAATAAAAGACACGCCAAGTTGGGCGCTCAGAAAGACCTGTAATGCCGCGATCATGCGGTCTGGGCGCATCACGCGCACAATATGCAGCAGTTGCAAAGGGGTGACCGACGCCTTGTACGGTCCAGGGAGTGGCTTGGCCTCCGGTTTGTCTGAATCAAACCACTCGTGCCACTCTTCTGCGTCGGATTTCATAAACGTCGTGAGTTTTTGAAGACTCGCTACGTTTTCTTCAAGCTTGCGGACTCGAAGCCACGTCGCATCACTGAGCCATTCGCTCAGGATACCCATCCCGGGTCCGCTGGGATCGGTGGACGCACTGACAGTCACGAGCTGCCGGATATCGAACGGCTGCATCTTGCCTTCAGATTGCAGGATCGCAAAGCAGAGCTGCGTCGCGAGCGTCAGTTTGTCTTTCTCAAAGAAGCCGCGTCGAATGTAATTAAAGACCACTTCTGTGATGGATTTCTTGAGCTGCGCACAACGCGCTTCGATTTGCGCGGCCGTGGGCATCTCCTCTTGGTCGGTTTGCTGCAGCACCGCTTCGAGATCTTGCTCACTGTTGTCACCACCGCTACCAAATGAGCTGTCGATCACGCGGTCCGCGAGCAGCAAGTCGGCGTTCCACTGAAATCGCTGAGTCGCGATCACTTTCTTCGCTGCTGCTTTGAGTCGATTCAATAGTCCGCCTCCTCCTCCACTTGCGCCACCAACAGCATCTTTGCTCTTTTCAGAAGACACCAAATCGATGCCACGCTGAAAAATCACGACGAACGCGTTGAGCGAGTAGATGTAGTACGAGTGCATGCGCGTGAGTCCGTCCATGATGAAGAACAACAGCGCGCCGCGACTCGCCACAGACTGGTACTTGGAACTGAGCTCGTTAATCTGTACCTCATACTCTTTCGCCTTTGCGGCTTTCATTGCAATCTCGACAGCGGTCGCTTTCGTGGTCTCGAGGTCCGTGATCACCTGTACATTCTCAGTAATATCGCCCTCGGCGTCTGCTAAGTTTGTCAAGATGCGGTCTTCAAGTGCCTGGATCTTGATCTTGAACTCGTTCTGCTGATGCATGAGCGCAGTGCGCGCCTTCGCCTTTGTCGGCCACTCTTTGCGCACCACGAGGGAAAGAAGCTGATCCTCGAGTCCCTGTTGAGTCACAGAGAAGTTGATCATCGTCGCTTCAGCTTGCAACTCGGGAGGATAATGCGGGTTCGAGAGCTTCGTGTGCAAATACAATCGGAAGTCCGCGTGGAACTCGACCAGCTTGTCACCGAGCTTGAGGAACGTTTTGTGACCTCGCGTGGTTGTCGTCCGCGAGATCACTGGCCACAGGCACACTTCGATCTTCTCCGTCATGTTCTCGACGAGCAGCGAGTACCCGTGCTCGATCGCTGTTTCCAGCAGCTGTGGTAGGTTTGGTTGGTCTTGACGCACCACTTGAAAAGAACTGGGCAATGCTCGACGGGAGTACTTTTCCATCTCACGAAGCCAATAGATGCCTTGGAGCTGTGGATCAATGAGCAACGGCCAGCGCTTGCTGTTGCGAGCGATCGCACCGTTCTCAATCGACACGCGGTCGCTTGGGAGACCCCGGGTGCTCCACTCAGCGATCTCCGAACCAGTCGCGAGGATCTGGAGCGGGTTGGGGGACTCGGACATGCTATTGACCAGTGTCGAGTCTTTCTTGCCCGGACCGCTTCCAGCGAGGCATTTTTTCAGGAATGGGACCCACTTGTCAGAGACCAGCAAGTCTCGGAAGGGCTTTGTGAACGCACCAATGTACGAAACAAAACTCGCTGCAATAAGAACGTCACAGACAAGTGTGTCTGCTCTTTGCTGGAGCTGCTCGAGCTCAATTGTCCACCGCACGCTCTCGCTTCCCAAAGCTGCAGTGAGTCGCGTCGCGAGCTGGATGCGCAGCCGTCCTCTCTCGACTGCTGCGATCGCATCTTGCACAGCTTTGTTCGTCTGGTCATACTCGTCGGTCAAGACCGCTAGTTTCGCCTCGAGCGCTGCGAGTCGCTCGTTCACTTGCTCCATTTTCTCATTTGCGATGCTCAGCTTCTCATTTGCTTCCGCGAGCGCTTTCTTCTTCGGTTCTACCACGACGATCGCGTCGTAGTACGCTACGATATTGATCACCCACGCGCAGAGCCCCGCTGCAGCCGAATTCTTCTTCTCGATCGTCTCGACGTTGAAATGCTCCAATTGGAGGAATGGTCGCACCTCTTTCCAGTTCACTTCAGGCACTTGCTGGTCGTCGATCTGATCTTTGAAACCTTTCAGTTCATCCACGAAGGCGTTGATGTTGCCCAATAACGCCTTTTTCGTTGCTTCCCAGGATCGATCTTTGTCCTTCACTTTGCCATTCTTCTGCACGATCACGCTCGGATTAATGCCTGCAAAGAGTACCACAACCGCGCCAAACACGTCCCCGACACCTGCGGGAGGCTTGGACATTGTCTTGCAGCTCCCCAGATCTTTCTTGTTGAGCGTGTCGAGCGCTGCCATCGCTGCGTCCACCATTGGCTGAGCCTGCGCGAGATCAGCCTCGGTGTCGGCTTTCTTTGTCGAGACATCGGCCTGAATGATCGCGCACTTCTCACGCTCGATGTTTGACTTTTCAGTCTCGCTTTCGACAATCTCTTTGTCTTTCTTTAGCCTGTCTGCGAGTTCTTCCGCAAGCACTTTCTTCTTCTCGGCTTCCTCGAGCGTCTTCGTTAGCTCGTCTTCCATATTCGCGACAACGTCTCGAGTCGCCTCCATTTTCTCCAGTCCGCTCTGAAGCCGATACATTGCGCGTTCGTGGCTCTCGCGCTTGCGAGCGAGCAGCTCCCGATAGAGTGCAAGACACTCTAGATACGATTTCGGTGTCGAATATACATGGCGGCGCTCGTGACTAAAGAACTCTTTCGCCAGGTCGTTCGTGCTCTGGAACGCGTACGGCATGAAGTTCTGGATCGCGACCACAAGGTCATCGTTGTGGATCCACTTACTCAGCAGCGGGTCGTCGTCGACATTCAAAAAGCGCACTGAGACCGAATGCAGCGCGTCTTTCGGCCACGGCTGGAACCAGTCGATCGACGTGCAGTTGACGAGCGCCGGGAATTTCCGAGCGCGTAAGCGGAAATCAGTCGTCGCCGGCGAGAAACAGAGCACAACGTGCAGGTTGCGCTTGATCTCCTGGATAAACCACTGCCAGCACCGCTCTTTTTCGGAGACTTCACTGTTGTTGGTGCTTGCCTGAGATGCTGAGTTCATCGCCCCCATTGTTGCAGCTGAGGCGAGCGCTGCGTTCATCTTTGGGAGGATTTGCTGGACGATGTTTGCTTGCTCGTCGGTGTTGTAGAGCTCGGGGATGTTGCCGCTCGAGAGCAAGTCGTTGACCAACACGAGCATGCGCTCGTTCTTGATCTGGTTGTCGCTGAACAGGAACACGAGCCCTTCACCTTTGACGCCTGCTTTCGTGAACATATTTTGCAGATCAGCCTTGAAATCCAGAAGCGAGTACGCTTGCGTGATCGTGATCTCCATCAGAGCGTACTCGCAAATGAATGTTGCGAGTCGCGAGAGCGACTTCCGACCGCTTCCGCCAACTCCCACAAGCATCGCGTGACCAGAAGGATTGGAGATGATCCGCACGATGCGCGTGATGTGCTCCAGTGCATCCTTGAAAAGCACCAAGTCCATTTTCGCAAACTGCTCGTTGTGTTCACTAAGCGCTTCTTCAACTATCACGTGCACGCTCTGCATGGACACAACCTGGTCGTATTCGTTTGTGCGGAGTCCATTTGCAAAGTGGCAAAAAAGGATCGGATCTGATTGAACCAAAGCACCACTTTTGTGGTCAGCAGATTGTGAGGATGATGACGAGGACGACGTCGGGATGAAGTACCGCGTAAAGTTGAACGACGGGAAGCATTTCCGAGCCTGTTGCTGCACCAGCGACGTGAACTTGTGAAGATCTTGCGCCGAGACGAGGCGGTCACCATACACACGAGAAGACTCGTGGACCCACAGAAGCGCAAACTTTAGCGGGTCTTCGAATGTGGATGGCTTGGCCATGAGCAGCCCTTGGAACACGTTCGCGACATGGCGGATGTTGAACTCGTAGTGGAAGTTCGCTGCGGTCTTGCGGAACGCGCTGCAGATCTGAGAGTGGAGTCCCAGCGCGGCCTTGAGGATTTGCGCCGACATTTTCCGGATCTCTTCGACAAAGTCTGCCACGTACCCTTCGAGAAAAGTGGTGTAGATCACTTGGAGACTCGCGACGCTGAGCTGTGCGAGCGCGAAAGTCACAAAATGGCGCTGCAGACGTGGATTGATGAAGAAACTTCCAGCGCTCGGGTTCATGCAGCTCAGAATCTGCACATTCTGGATTTGTTTCAGCGTGAACTTGGACCGATCGTACCAGTGGCTGTAGTCCAAGTACTGTCGCAGCAGTGCGAGAGCACTCTGCGTGTTGTACGCGTCGACTTGCGGCAGATTGATATCGTCGAGGAAATAAATGAGCTGGTTGCCCACGCTGGGGCCAAACATCGTGCCCACGCGCTTGCTGAGCTTGGACTCCAAGATCATCTGCAGCGCGCTCGCGTTCGTGTAATAGTTGAAGTTGATGCTCATGCTATTACAACTTCCGCTGGTCTGTCCTCCGCCACCACCTTTGGGCTTCTTGGCTGTGGCGGCGAAGTTGTCGATACTCGTGAGCACGCCCTGCACGAGCTGTGTTTTTCCTGTACCGGCGTTTCCGCAGAGCATGAACGGACGCTCTTCACGCACCATCAAGCTCATCCAGCTCGTAATCGACGCGGTCTCCGGCGTTGGCACTGTGATCGACGACATCGCCACGGATCCGTCAAAGTGCACGGGCTTGAAGTACGGTGACGACCTCCAGGAGTCAAAGCTGAGCGTGTTCGGGTTGAGCCAGTAGTCGAAAACAGTGTCTCTCGTCGGGAACTTGATGTGCTTGAACTCGGAACGCCACCATTCGCTGAAAATCTTGCGGTAGTCCGTGCCGTCGTCCGTGACCGTTAGCGCGGCGCCAAACGCCCACACGGAGATGAAGCCACTCAGGATGTCCACTTTTTTCGAGTCTGTAAGCGTCTCAGCATCGAGAATTGCGTCGAGAAAGTACAAATATGTCTGCACCATTGTGATCTCTTCCATGGGAACTATGGTTTTACAGCTCTGCCGGATAAACGCCACGATCGGGTCAATGTACTTGTTCATGATCTCTCCTAATGAAGCGCGCTGCTGCAGTGTTGCGCCTTTTGTGCTCACCCAACTTGCCAGAAACGACTTCCATTGCGAGCCGTCGTTGTTGGAGATATAGAGAATGCCAGCTCGCGACACAGTCGCAGGAGTCGCAAACTTCAAATCGCGGATCTCAAATAGCAGCCGCATGTTTGGCTTGAGCGAAATGCGCTCGTTTGACGCAAGCGTGAGCATCTTGTTGTCGTCCATGACTGAGTTCATGGACTCGATCCAGTTCGCATCCAAGTCACCGTCGAGCACGAGCCATTTCGGACGCGGGTCTGTAGACGAGATCGTCGCAACATCTCGCATGAGCTTGGAGAGCAGGCCGTCTTTCCATTCCCTTGTGCCGAGCACCATGTAGCCATAGAGCTCTTCCGTGGAAACAGTCTTCGGGTTGATGTCTACGACTTTTGTGTGGTACTCGTCACTTTTCTTCTTCCTAGCAGCGACGAGCGTCTCACAGCACTCTGTCTTACCGCTTCCCGCTGGCCCCATCACAAACACGCAGTGGCGGATCGCGAGTAGCTCTTCCAACTGGACCACCTTGAGGCGAAATTGCTCGTGAGGCCACAGCCCACGCTCTTCGCACGCAGTATGGACAAATTTCTCCATCGCCTCGTCAACTTTGCGCGGCGGGTTCATCTGCGGGAACAAGTCTTCAAGCAAGCCGTTGAAAATGAGCAGGTCGTGCTCTGCGATCTTTGGCAGGTTGAAATCTCGCAAGGAGCGCATGAGAATCTCTTGTTCGCCGAGCCTGGGCTCGGCGCGCTTAAAAGCGCCGGCGACAACGAGCACACTTTTCACTGCCCGCAAGCCCCAGTCGTAGTGGTCCTGCTTTGACAACAGTTCTTTGAGCAGCGAGTAGAGGCTGTAGAACTTGGAAGCTAGTAGCTTTGCCTCTCGGAACCCTTCTGCCATGAGCATGTTTTCGCAGATGAGAACGAGGTCTGGGGCCATGACGGTGATTGGCCGGAATAGCGCCTTGAGACCCTCGGGGAGCTCCGAGCGGCCGAGGTAACCTGGGTTCATCGTGATAAAAGTGCCGCATGTAGTGTCCAGTTTGACTTTATCGCCTTCGATCGTCACGAACTCGCTGTCGCTTCGAATCCCGTCGCAAACCGCTTTGAACTGCACCGAGCAGACAGACAACACCTCGGGTGCGAGTCGATTGAACTCGTCAAAGCACCCCCACGCACCAGCACTCGCCAAACCCTTGAAGATATTACCGAGGTTCTTGTAATCCATCTCTGGTGAGCAGTTGAACACGTAGCAGATCTTGCCGATCATGTTGGCGAGATCTTTTGTCGTCTCGGTCTTTCCTGTTCCCGCAGGACCAGCTGGGGCGCAGCCCATCTGGATATGAAGCGCCTGCGTTGCTGTAACGTAGATCCGATCGGTGAGCGGCGTGATCACGAGCCGAGGGCCATTGCCCAAATATTCGAACCCATAGTCGAACTTGGCATCGCAGATCTCCAGATAAGTCTTGTTCAAGTGATCTGCGCGTCGTTGCTTGAGTTGCGACTGCCATAGAAAAGAGCTGGACGTCATGATGGTTTCATACAGTAGTTTCTGGACGACGTCTCGCGAGTGAGCGTCAATTGTGATCACGCACATGACCCGCTGGCGGTCTTGCTTCGTGAGGTTTGTCTGCGTCAATTTGATCAAATCATTGAGCTGAATCACGATTTTGTCGTAGTACTCCTTCATCGCGGTTGCATGGCCATGCGACATGAGCACAAATGCATTCTCCACTCCCTTTGCATACTCGATGCCCGCGACGAGCAGCGCCACCTGTGCAGCGTCCATTGGCAGCAGCGTCGAATCGCTCTCAGTCGATTCGGGGAGCTTTTGCATGAGCCAGTCGACGCGATTCTGCTCTGGGAAGCGCGAAATGGACTGCACGACGTGCTCTCTTAGTGTCACGAGCATGGCTTCGAGAAGAGTTTGCAGATAGATTTCCACTTTGCCCTGTAGTCGCACTTTTTGCTCAAATGGTATCTTCTCCTTCGCCACATCGTTTGAAATGAAATGCGTCGCAACCATTCCGCCACTGTCGTTGCCAGTACTTGCTTGTTGTTTCTCGAGCACTAGAGTGCGCGTCGCCAGGAACACTTTCTCGATGTGACTGAGGATACTCGCGGGGCTGCTCCCATTCGAGAGCAAATCCAGCAGATCCGCTTCAGAAATGAAATAAAAGCGAGGAAACAGACGTCGCTTCGAGTCCAGGTACTCCTTCAGAGCTTGTTGGCATTTCTCAAGAAGCGCGCGGAGGTCGTTGAGCGATAGCAACAAGTCGGGAAGCTGGCACGCAAGCAGTACATTTCCGATGGACAGCTGCGACCACATCAGACGCAGTGTTTGTTGCACGCGCTTGTCGATTTGCGCGAACCGCACTGCCTCGTCCGGCAGCTCGCGCTTCACTTCCTCAGAGCGCATGAACAACGGCTCGAGATACGACCAGGAACGCTGAATCTCGTTCAAAATACCCATGACTTCAGACACGAGCATGAGTTTCGCATACCAATTCTGCGTTTGAGCCTGGAAGTAATTGTGGCGACCAGAGACCATAGCCTGCAGCAGCAGCTGGTCGGACTCAAGCATCTCCACCACGTCTTCTGACAGGTGCAATAGCGGCACGTCGGTCTCTTTGTATCTCGTCATTGTAAATGAGACCGTCGCCCATCGCGCTTCGAGGTCCTGAAGTACCAACTCCTGCTTCGCCTCTTTCTGCGCGCGGTCCGTGATTTCTTCGACATCACGCTGGAATTCGTGCAGATTCAATGCCAAAATGTCTGCAAACTTGAGCGCGGGGTTATCGTCAGGACAATCAAAGTTCGTCTTCCCAGTCACTTTCGCAAGCTCCTGCCAATGACGCTTTCGCATCGAAGGATGGCGAAGCGCTTGGAAGAGCGGACACGTGCTGAGGAAATCTTTGACAAGCCGCTCGAAGTACTTGTACGCGTCGCAATCGCGAATCTCCTTGTTCGCCGCTTTCACTAGCACCATGAACGCTTTCGCTTCTTCCTCGAGCACAATCCCGTCGATCATGCTCCACGGAACATCCTTTGAGAGATCGATTTTGCGCGTGACGTCCGAGATTGACTCCCACAACTGGTGTGCATGCTCCAGCGTTTTACGTATCGACGTCAGCACCTTGTCGCATGGCTCCATGAGCTCTTCGCACTCTAAGATCTCCGCGATGTGGCGCTTGCGGTCGAAGATGGCTTCTTCTTGCTCAAAAGCAAGTTTCTCTTGAGCGATAGCGTCCTGCGCAGTCTTCGTACCGACTGCAAAGCTCCAAAAACTCTTGGCTTTCAGTTGAGTCTCCTTTCCCAAAAGCTCGCCCATGTAGTTTCTCATTTCCGTGCGGAATTTCAGACTCTGTGCTGAAATCAGAGGTGCGATGCGCGCGCTCGCCGCCGGCACCTTTCTCTGGATCTCGCTCCACGCGATTTCGATGGCGTTGAGCATCTCGAGCTCTTTGGTGACCACAATGCCTGCATCTTTGAGGAACGCGATCTTTGCTTTGAGCTCACCGATTGAAAGCGTGATATCTTCGCCACGCTTCTCGACGTGAAACACGTGCTCTTTCAGTCCAATCAGCGCATTCGTTGTCTGCTCGGGGGACCACGACGGATCTGAAAGCGGCTGCTCGAGTCCGATATTGCACTCCTTGCTCGACTGCTGTAGCGCTTGGAGGTCGTGGAGAACTTGGTCGAGCACGAGCTTTCCCGTCATGAGGTTCATTTCACGCGTAACCGTGTCGTCGAATGAGACAATGTGCGGCGAGTTGCGAATCGGACCAGCTACTCCTCCGAAAGTTCCCTGGAAACCGATGTTGACCTTGAGTTCGCCTGCACTTTGCACAGTGTAGCTCACGAGGTATTTGCCGTTCATCAGGTCTTGAATCTGGAGCGTTGGCAAGAATAAAGGTCCGGTGTCCTCGGAAACGACTTCCACAGCGAACTCGTCACCTCCTCGTGTACGGAGATTGCGACCCGCATCTCGCGCTTGAATGATAAAGCACGTTGGCTCGCCACTTGCGCCGCCGCAAAGCACCCCCGGACCATACGCAAAGCACATGGACGCGTGGGTGACAGCAAAAAAGTTGAACGTCTGGAAAGTGGTCGTGAACGAGTCACCCTGGAGAGCGACGCGAATCTGGACATCCCCAGATGGATACATGGTGAAATCCGGCGTCGTGACATTTAGCATGTGGTCATTCACGTACTCTCCTTGGACGTCGACCGACCCTTTCCGACACGAAAAGCGCACGATCACGGGTTTGTTGACGAAATCGATGCCTTCAAGGATCAGCTGCGTGCCGCCAGTGATCGGTCCATACTCGGGGAAGACGCTCGTAATCCCATACGGCGGACCCACGACGCAGCTTACGTCCAAGCAATAGAGATCGTTGAGCCACATGTTCGCCCACCCACCAAAGATGATCAGCCGGCTTCCTTTGTCATCGTACGCGAGTGTTGTGTCCGAGCGACCACAAGGCGGCGTGCCCCGTATCTCTGGAACGGTCCAAGTCATCTCACCAGTGTCCAAAACAGAGATGTCGTTCATGTACGTGCCCTGACCGTTGTAGTTGTTCGGCTCGCCAATCACGCCACCAAAGTTGAACACTTTAGCGTGCGGGATCGCGAGCACAGCGCACGCAGCGTGGTTCCAGCGAGGCAGCGGGTTCGCCATCTGAGCTCCTTCCAGCATCGACCATGAGTTACTGATTGTGTCGAATATGTGCAAATCGTTGAACTGCGCGACGCTGTTCCACCCGCCGCAAACAATCATCAGGCCTTCGACAGCGCACGCCTGGTGGCCTGCTCGTTTCTCCGGTGGGCGACCTTTGCTCGTGACTTTGCTCCAGCTCATATCTTCGCATCGCAGCATGTGCAGATCGTCAAAGTCGCGACGACCGTACCCTGTTCCGCCGTACCCGCCAAACACGTAGATGCACTTTCGAATCGCAACAGCAGAGTGGCCGCCACGTGGAGCAGGCGTGATCTGTGCGCCTGAACGCGTACCCGCGACGCTTGATCGATGAGGCGGCGGCATTCCTCCTGCTGAAGCCGCTGCGCTCTTATCTGTCGCCTGCGACCAGTTCATTGTGATCGGATTGAACACCCAGAGGTCGTTGAACCGCGTTGTACTGTTCTGGAACCCGCCGAACACGTAGATCTTGTTGTCCACGACCGTCGCCGAGTGCTTCCACCGGGGTAGCGGTGCATTCGTCGGCGCGAATTTGAGTTTCTCCCACTCCCAGGGCGAGCTCGTGTTGATCTTGAGCACGAAGAGGTCGTTCGTGGGTCCCGGCAGCTCGCTGTAGTCACAGCCGCCAAAGAGATACCCGTTCGACCCTACGACCGAGAGCGTGTGGCCCGACCTGCGCGATGGCAACTCGCCGTTCCGAGGCGCGATCGCGTCCACTTTGGCCCATCGCAGCGCGCCGCCGCTGTTGGGATTGGCATTGCTGGTGTTGCTGGTGGCAGCGGCGGTCGGCGCGGCAGGCGGACTGATCTCAGGCATCACGACCTGCAACTTCTTCCCCTCATACACAAGAGAGTTGTCGCAGTGGATGTAGTTTAGCAATAGTAGATGGAGGCTCAAAATGCGGGCTTCAACGTTGGCGCTTCCGTGCCCTTTCAGGATTGCCATGCTTCCATGCATGCTCTGTGATTCGCGGAAAATAAAGCCTTCTTGATATTTCTGTTGGTTGAAATTGAGAAAAATACTATTTACACATTTCTTACGAAGCTGTAAAAAGAAGTTTTTTTACGAACGGCAAGGAACCATCATTCTGCCACACCCTTTCAAGATCGCGACTGAAGAGCTCAATCGATGGAAAATAGATTCACTCAGTATCATCATTTGCTGGAAAAGAGCATTTCCCACAACACGCGCTTGTGCGTGTGTGTGCGCGTGTGCGTGTGTGTGTGTGTGTGCGAGAGAGAGAGAGAGAGAGAGAGAGAGAGAATGGCGTATCGAGACCTGACGCAGCGCTTCAATGAGCGGCGGCAGAATCTCAAGAAGCGGAACGTGCGCTTCCAGCTGCGCCATATAAAGGAGAGCCAAACGTACCTGGCGCTATTCCAGTCCAAGCAGGTACGCCGGTCTGATGTGCATCGACGGAGCGTGAAGTGCACAAGATGCGAAACTAACCCCTCTTTGTTATTTCATTCGTTTTCAGCAAATGAAGTCACACACCATGGAGAAAGCGCTGCTTCAGGAAGCCTTCGAGTGCGAAAGCCTCGAGCGCGGAGATGTTGCGCAGAAGCCAGAGTGGACGTATTTTGTAGATGAAGCGAACGAAGCGATCCGATCGCTGCACGCCAAGCGTATGTATTCTGAGTGATATCACTGCGTGCAGTTAGAATCTTGGACTGACCTGCCCGTTTGGATTTTTTCAACTCTGGTATGCAGTGGAGTATCTTCAGCTCATCCACACGAGGCGGTTGATGATTCGGTTCGACGGTGCCGAGGAAGAGCAAGAGCAAGAGATCAACGCGATCACAACCGAGATCGCTGTGCTTTTCCAGAGCGCGGATCGCAATTTGAAGAAAATCACGAGTCCATTCACCAGCGGCATTCCTTGCACCTCTGCCACTGATCGCCTCGTTCGTGTCAACACACAGCGCTCGATTGCGAGTCGTCTGCAGGAGATTTCGCACCAGTTTCGGAAGCGGCAGCACGAATACCTGCAGCGATTGCAAGTGCAAAAGTTTGGCTGCGACATCTTTGACGTCGACGAGCTTGAGGACGCGAAGAACGACGACGACGAGGTCCATCCCAAAGCGCTTTTTGCTGTGGTCAATTGCTTGATACCATGTAGATTGACCTTCGCGTATGTCTCTCGCAGTTTGGGTGTTCTCAGAAGTTCGACATTGCGTTTGAAATGCAGCGCTTCAAGATCAAGTCGCACGACGAAGAGATCCAGCGAATCGCCAAGTCTGTCGCGATGCTTGCGACTATTTTCAAAGAAGTGGCTGACATGGTGATCGACCAGGGCACGCTCATCGATCGTATCGACTACAACATGGAACAGGTACATTGCGTATCTCAGCAACGCTGGCTTTGATGTTGTGGTAGGGCGGGTACAACGGCTGACTCCCATGCGTTGTTCTTCCAGGTTGTGTGCCGAATGCGCACGGGACTGAAGGAGCTGCATTACGCAGAGAGGCGCCAGCGCAACACGCGGCCCGAGCGGTGCATCTTCATCCTGATCTCTCTCATATTTTTATGCTTTCTGATCCTCGTCATCAAGCATTCATAGTAAGCATTCAAAAGCTCGGACCTTTCAAAATACGTAACATTACTATTGTTGATAAAGAACTAGGGCCATCAAATGATCGAGTCCCTGGGGGTTGTGTTGTGTGGCTGGGTATACGGCAATTGTGTGGTTGGTAGCTCCTGAGATACTACTAGATGCTTAGATCTGGTCCGGGTTGAAGAGCTTTGGCATCTTCTGCCAGCATTTCCAGTAGTCCGCGTCGTTGTGCTCGCAGTTGAGGCTGTAGTCCGTGAGCTTGACGAGGAACGTAGACTCGAACATGAACGCAAGGCCGCCTTCAAACTTGTGCGGCGCCAGGTCCGCGTTCGATGCAGCGAGGAACGTCGCCGCGTCGGGGCCATGCGGCGTGTCCACCGAGTGCAGCGACGCGCCGCCAGGCTGGAACCCGTCCTTGCCGCCCTTCTTGGCGTCGTACGTGCCGTAGATCATGCCCATGTACTCGGTCATGCAGTTGCGGTGGAAGTACGGCGGGCGGAACGTGTGCTCCATGACCATCCAGCGTGGCGGGAAGATGACAAAGTCTGCGACCGCACAGCCGGGCTCGTCGGTCTGGCACGTCAGCACCGTGTAGATCGACGGGTCCGGGTGGTCGAAGCTCACCGAGTTCATCGTGCAAAAGTTGTCCAAGTTGTACTTGTACGGCACGTAGTTGCCGTGCCACGCGACGACATTGAACGGAGAGAACGCCATGCGCGCCGAGAACACGCGGCCACCAAACTTGTTCACGACCAGGTACTCGCACTCGCGGTCCTCCCATGCGGCGACTGGGTGCTCAAAGTCGCGCGGGTTCGCGAGTCCATTTGCGCCAATGGGACCCAAGTCCGGAAGTACAAAGTGGCGGTTGTACACTTCCAGGATATAGCCGCGCACAGGCTCGTCGATGTCGACCGAGAAGCGAATGCCGCGCTGTATCGGGATATATGCATGCATTTAAACAAGAAAAAGAAACGTTTGTGTGAGCTCAACAGTGCGTATTGAAAATGCATCGCTGGCATACACAAAGCGCATTTTCTTTACCTGGATGACGCAGATTTCGTGTGGTGAGACAAGCATCTTGCCAAACTCGGTCGTGATCTTCAACACGCCATGCTGAGGCACTATGAACCCGCAAATGCACATACACACACATTCGCAATGTTAGCAAAAAAGAGAATATGTGCACAAGCAAAACGCTGGCAATGACGTACCAATGAGAAAGTCGCCGTCCGAGTTGTAGAAGCACTTGTCGGTCATCGAGACATTCGCAGCGTAGTTGTGGATCGCCATGCCGTCCTTGAGCGTCGGGTCGCCGGCGCCGCCGACGGTCTTGATGCCGTCGACAAAGTCGAGCTTCTCACTCTCCTTGGGGAAGGGCATGGGGCTCCAGCGCATCTGCTGTGGCGTGAGCGTCGCGTTCGCAAAGTCGTTCTGCAGAAACTTGTGCTCGATTTCCTTGTACTTTTCGTGCACGACCGGCGGCAGGATGCGGTAGAGCCAACTGCGTTGGTTCTTGTCGCGCGGCAGCGTGAACGCCGTGCCCGAGAGCTGCTCAGCGTAGAGTCCGTAGGGGCACTTCTGCGGGTTGTTCTGCGCCTTTGGCAGCGCACCTGGGAGCGTCTCGGAGCAGAAGTGGCCGCCGAAGCCCGGCAGGTACGCCAGCTCTTCCCACGCGCTGCTCATGCTGCTGCTGCTGGAAGTGCGCGCCTTCTTGGCGGCCGGCTCGGCTGCGCTCTTGCTGGCGCCGTGTGGGCTCATAGTGAAGTGACGGGTTGTGGCAGCGGCTTGTGCTTGCTGCTGGTGGTCGTTGTTGCTGTCTCTTGGCTTGCAAATGTGCGAATGGCGTTGTGCGGAGCTGCTCACTCACTCATCTTCACGTGTTGCAGTTTGCTTGTGTGGTGATATGATTACGGGCGGTGGGTGATACGAAGACCAAAAGACTTCAAGCAGAAGTGGACGAACGTCAGCTCTAATAGTGGCCGGTGTGAAGACCCAATCACCTTTTCGGTAACTGAAGACCATTTTTTTGTTGAAACCTCAATAGTTTCTCGAACTGCTTGCCTTTTACCATATATTTTTCAAGATAAAATTCTAGCCTTGTATTGCTCACACGAATGCGGCAAGAATTGGAGGTTACGCGTGGGTGGAGTCGAAAATAAGACTAAAGTACAGGTTACAAGTCTGTACTTATTATTGTTAGCCTGAAATTTGTATGTTGCAAAATGACGACTTTATGTTAACAGCGTTTTTTACGCAATAACCAACCTCGAAGCAGTAACGCGTCCGACTGAAGCAGTGAAAAACTGGTTGCGACTGACACCTCAACTTGGTTGAGACGAAGAGAGTCAATCTGGAAGTCCTAAGCGAGCAGGAGGGTATGTTGCAATACAGCAGCACAACAAGACGGTTGACACTCTTCGTGCTGGAGGTGGATGGCTAGAAGCTCTTTTTCTTTTCCGTACAAAGTTACAGCACTCAGAAACAGTCCTCTCATCGCCGGCGCAGCACAAACGCTGCAGCATCCGAGGCTTCTCGAATCAGCGCCTGATAGCTTTTCCGGCTGCCGTCGTACGCGAGCTCCTTGATACTTGGATGCGCTACAGTGGGTTGCCAGCTCGATTTCACTGGACTGCTATTAGTCTGAGCTTGAGTCTCAACAGCAGCAGCAGCGGTAGCAGTGCTTTGTGAGCTCAGATACGGTAACGACGATGTGCTAGCCTGCTGCGAGTCAAGCGTATTCGCACCAGATATTCGGCGAGGCTGCTGTTGAACTTGTATCAATGATGGTATGTAGCTGTTGGTCAGGTGGCTGGGTGTGCTGTGGAGGTCGAAGGCAGATTGCTGGGGGCGAAGATGGCCCAGCAGCTTCACAGGAGAATTCAAAGTCGAACTTGAGAAGTCTTCAGGTTCGAAAGCTCCATAGTCTACGGAATGCCTTCTTAGCATCGAGGGGTGCTGCTGCTGGTGCATCCTTGAGTTGGTGTCAAATGGAGATGCTTGTTGCTCTGTGATTGTGTGTTGGAAACCTTGGTTGATTGGCGTTGTTGAGTCCAGTTCCTTTCGAGAATTGGCTTCTGTGAGAACCAAGCTCTGGTTTGAAGAAGCCCATCCGACTGGACTGAAAGATGAGGAGGACGAAGGTGAAGGTGACGAGTCTTGCGGTAAAAAACCTGCTTTCCGTGTCGACGATCCTTGCTGGATCTTCCTGCTCATTGCCTTGACGCCTGTACAGAGCACGCAGTTCGCCAGCGAATGCGCATCGCACTTTGTATCGTTCATCAGTAACGGATTGCGCTCAGCAGCGCCAGTATTGTCTTCTTCACAGCGACTTGGTGGTGTGTGCTGAAGTGTGTTGTTGCTGCTACTCGAAGACAACATGGTTCCGACGGCGCCCTGGCTAAGACTTGAAGACAGTGAGGGTCTGCTAGATGGCGAGCTGCAGATGAAACAGCTCGCGAGTCGGTGGCGATCGCACGGTCCATCTCGAGCTGCAGGTGCTAGCTTCGGTTTGTCCAAGTTGAAGTGAGGTTCGGCACTTGGCTTCACTACTAAGCTCAGCGGCAGAGACTTGTTCAGGAGAATCGTCTGAGGTCGAGTATCTCGAACAGCACACAACACGCAGCCTTTCAAATTGTGTTTCTCACAAATATCAGAGCTTCCAGTAGCGAGAGCTGGGGCTAGGAGTTGTAGTGCGAAGGTGCTCTGTTGGTTGCCCGTGGTAGTTTTCGTACCCACCGCTGAAGGTGCTGCTTTCGTTGCATTGGGCGATTCTCGAGCACTGCTCCATTGAGGGAATCGCGATCCTGACTTCACGAGTTGTATGTCGCTTCTTGCATCTATATTCGGGGCCGGCGATGGGGATGGCTGGAGATAAGATCGATACGCCTGATCAAACAAGTTCGTCGAGGAGCGACAGTTTGTCTGTGCTGGAGCCTCGGGACTACTCATGTGTGTCATTGTCGATGTAGAGTAGCTCGGCCCCAAATTCGACTTCCACATGCTCGGGTAGCCGCTGGTGGTTGATGCAGCAGAACTGGCGGCATGGTTGTCGTTCTCGTAGCTTTGACAAGGGTCAAACTTCTTCTCGGCGATCGGCTCAACCTCCGGCAGACTGTGTTTGCTCTTCTCAAGGTATGACCCATTGAATCCACCGTGGGGTCTTGTAGTATGCTTCTTCTCTTCGTGCTCGTCTGGCTCGTTCTGCTTTTGTTTTCTTTGACTGCTACCGCCATTCGCAGCAGCAGCAGCAATCACGTGCATCTGCGATTGACTCTCTCCTTGCTGTTTGCTGCGATTTGGAACTACTGGTGGCTGCGATACTGACTCCAAGGATTGACGCTCCGGTTGTCTTCGATTCGATTTCTTCGAGCCGAGAGCGTAGCGCTCAAGAATCTGCCTGTAGGGTTTGATTCCGTTTGTTTCGTCTTTCGTCAATAATGTAGTAGTGGTCGATATCGATTTCTTCGAGCTTGTCTTCTTGATCCCCGCTTGTGGTGGTGGTGTGTTAGCCGCAGTGTTTCTTGGTGTTGGTGTTATTTGGTTCTCTTTTTCGTCGTGCTGCTTGATAAAGACTGCTTGCGCATGCATACTCAAGTTGTCTGGTTTGCTGAATCCAAAAGCCCCAGTCTCACCACCTTCAGCCATCAGATCCACTTGCGCCACGATTTCAAGCTCCTTCACGCGACTCTCAAGCTCTCGGATTTTCCTCAGATCCTCCTCTCTCCATCGCGAGAAAACCGCGTTGTCTCTCGCCAATTTCTGGATCTCTTTCTCTTTCAGCTGCAGTTTCTCGAGAAAGTCTTTCTGCGCAGCCTCCTGCTCTTTCACGCGCGTCTGGTGCCGTCGACGCTGCTCGCTTTCGAGTCGCTCTCTCAATTTCGAGATCTGCGCTTTCGCGATCTGCAACTCGGAGGCCCCGCTGAGTGTTTCGTTCACGCGAACAGATTGCATCACGGATCGGGCTCGATCCGCAAACTGCAGCGTCCGGATCGTTTCTTCGCAGGCTCGCACCGACGGACTGATAGTAGCGATCAAGCATGCCTGGGTGTTGCCTCCAAAAGAGTCTTGCAGCAACCGAGTCAAGGTGGAGTCTCGATATGGGATGTGCTTCCTTCCAGCTTCAGAGAGTGCAGCAATGCAGTTGCCTAGGGCCGATAAGCTCGTGTTGATGTTCTTCAGTTCTTGCGAGTGTGCTTCTTCCATCTCGAGGTCCGTGTTCCACTTCTCCGATCCAGCGAGGTCCACGAGATTCAGACGGGATTTGCGAACCAGTTTGTCGCCATTTTCCAGAGCCCGCTCGCTCGTTATGTTGATCTGCACGATCGCGTGGCTTCGACTACTGCAGGAGTTCAACTCAGTTTCACGCACAGACCGGTTGGTTCTTCCTCGACGCAAGACCTGTAAGGCGTCATCTAGAGACGCAATACGCTCGCTAGAAAGCCCTTGTAGGACCACATTGGTTCCTCCGTCCAATGTTGGCTGCTCGCGAATTATCAGTGGTCGCTGGCGTCTCCGGTCAGTGAGAAGATCGAAGAGCCTGTCGTTGTAGATCTGCATGAAGCTGCACTGCAAGTTAATGTTGACGCCCAAACTGCTCAGTTCCTCAGCTTGGTCGAGCAAGAACGCCATGGCCCGAGGGATGATCCCCCATGTGGGTTTAGCTGAATGCAGCAGTCGCTCGCTCTGCCCTTTCTCCTCCACCGATACACTGATATCTGCATCCTCGCCGAAGATCGTGTGGGTCTTGCCTGTTCCAGTTTGCCCGTAGGCGAAAATGGTCGCGTTGTATCCTTCCAAGGACGCACGAATGCTCGGCTGAACTGCCAAGAACACGTCTTCCTGGGTCGAATCACCCATGAATACTTTGGCAAAGCTGCATTCAGTGACAATGCAGTTGCTCCCATGGTTGCTCGGCGCCTGCACGCGGATGCTGTTGCCTTCGTCCCCAGGTTTCACCACTTGCGTCACGTCTTCTCGAATATCGTTGCTTCGCGCTGCTGGAAGAGGACGAACGCGCACAAACACCTGGATGTTTCTCTGGACACTTTTCAGGTCCTGCTCTTGAGGCCTCTCACTAGGTGAACTCGCTCGAGAAGCAACTGCAGACTCGATCGACTGAGATGCTTCATTGGAGCCATCATCGCACGATTGATCACTGGGCCGTGATGTCAGATGTTGACCGTTTTCACCCTCATCCTCGATCACTTGAGGTTCGTTTGCCCAGATGAAGGACTCTGCTATCGAAGCAGAGCTAACGGATCGCGCGCTATCGATTTCACTCGTGCGTTCCTCAAGCTCTCGGTGATATTCTTCGTGGTGTACCAAATACTGGCCTTCTTGTCCCAGACATGGTTCCACTTGGCTTTCCTCTTGTATCTGCTCTTCATTGTTGTTATCTATGCCACCAGGTGCTGTTTCAAACCTCACTTCGCTGGATCTGGAGCTGGATCTTGATGATAATAAGGGTGATCTGGAATCTGTCGATGCATCTAGGTCGTCGTCGTCGTCGTCGTCCTTGTTCTCCAGCACTTTCGAGTCAACCTCGTTTTCGAAGCCCAGCTCCCACTCTTCGTAGTTGTGTACCTCCTCGTTGCTACTGATCGTGTCAGATGTCGATGCGGCCGAGCAGATCGCACTCCGGATGGTGGTTGGACTCTGGAGCGGCGAGTCCTTGGGAGACACTGATGTCGATGACCTATGTGTCGAGAGCGCGGTTCCTCCTGTGACCTGTGCTTCCTCTGCAGCTGATGTGACTTCGCGCAAAAATTCACCCATTTCCCACCAAATGATTCATAACTCACCAGGCAGGTTCAGGGCGGCATCAGCATTGGGAGCTTCGTCTCCTTGTCATTTCTTTCCTGCTTACCTGCTGCCAAATGCGCAAGACGAGGGTCAAAAAGCCATTCCCAGAAGCGGCGATGTATTCTAAATTTATGGAGTCTCCAATGCTGCTGCAGAGTTGCTGCTGCGTCCCCAAATTGACACTTTCAGTACAAGTGCAACGCAAAGATAGCGCATGTAACACTTTCATCTCAGCTGAAGCTGGCCTTGTGGCTTGGTTCTAATCCTGCGTCCTTGCATTCTCGCTCACGTGCTCCATCTATTCCATCTGTAAGTAGTAGCATGACAACAAGAACAGAGTCAGCTTAGTTACATAGGTAGCACACAAACCACTGAAAGCACTAATAACGCACCAGTTCGGGGTAAATCTCCTCCACCACATCGTCAAAGTCACTCGCTCGCGTAGCGCGTTCCAAGCAGCTCAGGAACCGCTGCCTCAGCTCCGATGGTGGCATCCCTCCTCCTCTCGCTGCACGGGTTTCTCTTAGAACCGCCTGCGCATCGATCGTATCGAGCTTTCGTCGAGTAGCAGTTCGTTTGGAGCCTCCTCCAACAAAGCTAACCTCGCTTGAAGGAGACTCCGATTCAGGTTCGAGATCAAGAACTAGACGACGGCGTTTCGATTTCTCAGTGCTTTGTGGTACACCAGAGTTTCTCTTCCGATCCCGTGTCGCGGGAGAATCAGTTTCGTCGGCAACAACACGAGAGCTTCGTCGAGACGGCGTCGTCGTGTGATCAGGGTCTTGCTCCTCGGCTCTCGATCGTGATTTCGACGAAGAGGCAGTTCGTGGAGGAGGAGGAGACGGTGCAGGCTTGCGGTTCCTTGGTGTGTCGTGGAGGGTTTCGTCAGTGATCGAATGGTACGCCTCGCGCATCGCTGGTGTGGGGCGTTTCTTCAGGATGATCTCAATCGAAGCCTCCATAAAAGGTAGCTTGCACAGGTTCAGTATTCTCTTCTGCTGTCGATCGCGTTGTCGTGACATCTCTAGAAGCATCCGTCCACGCTCAAGAGATCGGCGCAGATCCTGTAGCTGACCTAGAATCTCCGCAGTCATCCACGATTGGCGGTGCTCATCGTACACAGCGCCAGCAGGCGGATGCAGCTCGCAGTAGAACTTCCAGTCCTGCTTGGTTGATTTCGCAATAAAAAGCCGCTTCTTCACCGCGCAGATAGGGTGAAATCGTTTGTGGCACTGCGCACAGTTGATCAGGTTCCGCTGGAAGAGACACAAACATAAACAACAGAACATTAGCAAACAACTCAGCAGGAATTGCTTGACAACAACGTGTACTTACCCCTCTTTGTGAACAAATCTCGCATCGAAGACCAACCCCGTCCGTGTTGATAGCTGGCGAGTGCGCGCAAAGAATTCGGTTCCTCCGGATCGTCTTCGTCCTCGTCCACTTGCTGCAGAAAACGTGTATCCATTTGTCGTACTGTGTTGTCCCTGGTGGACTGGATTCTGGGGCTGGTTGATTCTGAATTTGCTTTGCAACAGCCTGTGGTTGAGCACCTGGCACTTTTTTGCCGCTCAAATCCAGTACTCTTGGTGGCGGTGGTGGTGGTGGAGTGAGTGACAGGACTCGAGCTGGTGCTTTCCCCGACTGTTGCTGCTGGGTCGATTGAACAGGAGGTGCGGCTGCAGGGCTGGCGCATGGCATCAAGTAATCGCAGGATTTCTCACAGACCATGCACGGTGTCGGGGTCAACTCGCCAACCAAAATGCACCGCTCGCAGATCCAGTTACTCTGGAAAATCTCGAACGGTTTCCCTGTTTCACTGAGACAGCACTCCGGGTGGACGAACGTATTGCAGTACTGGCATCGCATCAAAAACTGTCGCTTGTGGAGTTTGTCCACTTCGAGTTCATCTTCGAAAATGGGCGAGCTGTGCTCGAAGCACGCGCCACAGACAGCCCTATCGGTCCATTCGTCAGATTCCACGCCTTCTTGATCATTTGTCGACAGCTTTCCGTCCACAGACATGAGCGCTTGCATGATTGGACCTGACAGCAATGACGATTCTTGTCTGCCTGGCGTCTTTAGAGGAGGTCGAGCAACCTTGCATTGCGTAATGAAGAACGAATCAATGCGAAACTTCCGTCTTCTTCGACGCTGGATGAGACGCTCGGCGTTTGGGTAGTGCTTCGGAAGGTGCTTGACACAGTGCATCTGGAACTGCAAGCCAGAGCCACCCCCGCAATAGATAAATCCGCGTTCGCCGAGTTCAATCGTCATGGGGAGCCCCTCAAACCACCCACACAATGGATGGAATGACGCCTTGCAGCCTGAATGCGAGCATTGAATAGTTCGCCCGCACGCGACCTTGCAATGCATGCATAGACTCCCTTGCTCCAGCGCTTGGACACCATTCTTCTCTGAAGATCTCTGATTATCTCCTTGTGGGAGAGCAACACGCGCTTCAACTTCGGCAATCGTGTTGACAAATCGAGGCTGATTCGCTCCGGCGACCAAGCTGATATCGGAAAGGTTTTGAAGATTTCCGATCCACACTTTCGGACACCAAAGAGCGCAGACAACGTGGACCCATTTTCCATCCACGGTGCGCTTGAATGCACCATCTCGAAGCGAGCACAGTTGGCAGAAGACAGATGATGTTGGGTCTTCTCCGTCGTCTTCAATGCTGCATCGATCACAGTAAAACTCGTTGCTCGGAAGCTTGACAATTCCGTAGCACCCTTGGTGGACAGCCAAGTCGCAGCGGTCGCAAAACACAATCGGGTTTGTTTCAGGGGATTGTCCGTCAAAACACACCACACAGGTTCCGTCGTCGATTGTGTCTTCAGCATCGTCTTCGTCACGAGATGGCGAGGAGCTGTTGGAGTCGGAATCTCTGGATTTCTTCACCTCAGTAGGCTCTTTGACCGCAGGCACTCCCTGACGGATATCTCGGTAGCCAAACGCCAGACTCTTGCAGAGTCGCTTCCACGCTGCAAATTCCTTGTAGTAACTCTCGGTCACACCGCCTACTCGCTGGGATTGAGCTTCATAATGATCGGTCAGCTGAAGCTTTTTCGAGAGAGAGCGGAGTTTGTACCGATTTTGCTTCATTTGCTCTTTCAGGTTCTCCATCAGCAGCGCGATCTCCGGTGTCAGCTCGTCAGTGAGGTTCAGTTGTCCCTCGACCTGCAATAGACTTGTCGGAATGTTGTTCGATGAAGACGCATTCAGTATGTCGTCGCAAATCTCCATGGACAGCCACAAGTGATCATCACGACCAATTGGGACTTTGTTCGCTTCTACTGTTGGCCCTGCAAGTGTGCTCAACGCATCGTGCCTGAAACTGCTCCAGAACAGATCACCCGTCGGAGGTCGCTGGTCCTTCACACCGCTTTTCGAAAGCTTCATGACATACTTGCAATCCACGGTAGCATTCTCACTGTTCGAAAACAGCACTCTGATTTCACTGGAGGCGTCGTCTTTCAACCCTGTGTCGTCAGGCTGTCCAGGACTCGGCGTTGCTGAGATACGTGGAAGATGATTGATCTGCATACTCGGGTTCGCGTAGATATCCTCTAAACACCGCGCTCGACTTGCTCGCATCATAAAATCACAGCGATGAAGAATAGCCTTCAAATGCAGGGCTTCCATCGGGTCATCTGGCACACGATCGAGGAGTACCGTATCAGCACAATCGAGCAGGTCGTGCCGTGCCGGTTTGCGCGAGAAGTTCCCAATGTCTTCCAGCTTTGCGCCGCACATATTCTTGCACAGCTGCTCCATTCGTTTCTTCATGAGTGCTTTGCTGCTGAAAAAATTGTTGTTGACGATTTTCCACAAGTGCGTCGAGTCCATGGGGTTGCCCGCATTCTGTCCCGGCCATGACGCAAAGAGAACATCGGAAAGATCCGACGATACGCTCGGCTCTTCTTGTGTGAGATCGATCAGCGCTCCCTGGGCTTGTCCATTGCTTTTGCGCTTCATCTTGTTCGGATTCTTCGAGCGCCGGTTGTTGTTGTCGTCATCACCTTTGCTGTAAGAACAACCGTTTTTAAGATGACTCACCATATGCGATTCGCGAACAGACTCACCGCACTCTGGACACGATCGCATCACGGCGTGCTGGCGCTTCTTGCTCGCAGGATCAGTCGTTCTTGAAGTGCGTTCTCCTTTGTTGTACTTGGAGCTCTGCCCGTTTGGCTGTGACTTCCCTCTTGCTGAATACGAGATCTCAATCGGCTTTAGCCCGCGGTGATTCATCTCCTCTGTTCGTTTCTTGATCTCTTCTCTTGTCAGCCACGCAAGCAGACACTGGGTCTCATGCGTGACTTGTGTCGCTGGAACCGTCTTGCTCTGACATATTCGACATTTGCCTCCGACAGGGGGATTCTGCTCTAAAAACGCCTGGACACGCGGATTGTTTCGCCACGAGTTGTCGACCATTTCGTACTTCGTGGTTGACACATCCGACAGATGCGTCTTGCAGTGGTAGACTTGCTGGTTCTCACCATTGTAGCCCGTGAAGACGAGACTCGACGGAGAGCGAACCGCACAGAGAACATGGAACGCGCGCGCACAACGTCCACTGACGCACTGGATACACCCACCACGCTGACCGCACACGAGGCATCGTAGCGATTCGCGGCTCCGATCCAGCAGCGCGATATTCACAACCTGGTTCATTTCGCCCGTGAGGCTGTGCGAAAGCTCCGGAATCCAGTTAACGCACAGCACGTGGATCCACACACCCGGCTGGTTCGAGAGTCGTAGTGCGCCGCCTTCGACTGGACAAATCGCGCACCGCGGCTGCATGCGCGGCACGGGTGCATCAGCAGCCGACGCTTCTGGAAGCCTGCCCAGCACATACTGGCACGCCTCGCAGTACCACGTCGACCCGTCCGTGGGCACCGTCATGCCATAGCACTTAACGTGCACGTTCATCGCACACTTGCCACAGTGGACCATCACCGAGCCATTGTAGTCGACCACTTCGAGGCACACGCAGCAGCTGCTGCCGTCGCTGTTGTTGTTGCTGTTGCTGGCGTCAGCATCGCCCTCGCCCTCGGGGGCATCGGAGATGGGCGGCGCGTGTGCGCTGAGCGCCTCGCCACTCATGTCCGCAGGCGTCGTGGGCGTTGGGGCCTCGTCTCGAGATGTCACGCTGCCACGTGACGGCGGATCAATAGCTGTCGGTCGCGTACGCCCTTCGTCACCAGGGGGATCGCTGCTTGCCTTTCGTATGAAGGCGGGTGTGATAAATTAACCAACCGCGCGCTTTTTGCTTTCCTTCAGAAGGCGGGCGAATGGCGTTGCCTGGGAGGTGTGTTGTCCAAAGGGTGATTCGACACTTTTATACATTTCCCAATATTGATGTATTTTGAGTCACATTATATGACGAAAAATTGTGTCAACCACAAAGTGGATCGACACCTACATACATTTGTCAATATTGATTTCGTTTGAGTTACATTAATGGCGAAAAATTGTGTCGGCCACAAAAGTGAGTCGACACTTGTATACATTTGTCAATATTGATTTCTTTTGAGTGAAGTTGCAGCCATGGTCATTACTATACTGTAACAGTAATGGAAACCCACATGATGGTATCTAGATCATCGGATGCTAGACTCGCGTTGTTGTCCGGTGTACCCTGGACAGCAATTTCATATACTCACGCTATCTATGCTACAGTCGAGGTGGCGACGGTTCTCTGGAAGGCAGGAGGGAGTGGTTCACCACGGACTCGGCAGAGGAACAGAGCGAGGATGTTGATCGCTACGGACACGTTTCTGTCCCAGACGCGGCGTGGGCATACATTGTTGGAACAAATGCGCCGCGTCCAGGGCATCTGGCTTGTGCTCGGATTGCAATACTCGGTCATCTCTCCATAACACGCGCAGCAGGGTTTCGAAGTGCGGAACTCATTCTAGTCCACCGTCCGCAACCTGCACCCGACCTTCCTCCGCAGCGTGCTTGTGGGTACCGCCGGACTTCCGCGTCCGGCTGATGGGAACTCCACGTCCCCCTAGACGACTAGCGTCTTCGCTGACCCTCCGGTTAGATCTGTAGCGATCTTGTTGAATGCCTTCTGAGTGCGAATGTATGTTTTCCATCTCAGTCTTCGGAAACGGCACGCGCAGTAGAAGTCCAAGACGGCTGGAAGATTAGAAAGCACGTGGCGCGCATGAAATTCAATTGCGCTCAGGTTCGTCGTCTTCGCGGTACTGACCTTTGAGTTGAATTCGGCGATGTCTGGAGCCTTCCCCGATCACCGCTTCGTCAAGTTCCGCTTATGCGTGTAGCCCGTTTCACTGTATCACTTCGATCATATCGTTCTTCCATGGCAAATCAGGTTGTGTTTGTGGTACTCGTCTTGCGCATTAAGCTGAAGAGGCCAAAGATGAAGAGACAGTCGATGAAGTACCAGCGTGCTTTTTGGAGAGTTGAGTAGTCTGATGACTGCTGAACAGCGCAATGCGCAAAGCTCTCCCTTCCCTTCCTACCAGTGCAATTCCTTCAATAGAATAATCTGTCAGCCATTATTACCGGTATTGTGATTGTGACCTTTGCGTGATTGGATGATGAGGCAGTTTCTTTCGCTTTGTGTGTGAACTGTATCCATTCCATCCAAACAGAAAGTCGCTGCCGTTCATTCGAATCCGATTCAGCGGGATATCATCTTTCCTCTCCTTCTATAAAGATCAAATAGATGAAAATATTTCTTCCGCAAATCCGTATCTAGTAGAGAGTATAAATTTATGCAGGCTAACTTCAACAACTTTTTGGACGCAGCGTGGTCCAAAAAGCGCATCTTGGTCCCAATCCTTTTCCACCAATCAGCAACGCACAGCTGAGTAACAGCAACGAGCTGTTTGTTGCGCTTGGAAAAATTCGGAGCCACTTGAAAATCCGCCGCCGACCACCAAGACCGACCGATGACCAGCACATCGGCAGCAGCAGCGAAGGCGAAGGCGGCAGGCGCCGTGAGCCACAGCAGCAACACCAGCAACGTCAGCGATTGCAGCAGCAGCAACAGCAGCGCACCAAGGCGCAAGCGCTCGATCCGCACAGGCGCGGTCGACAGCCGGTGGCTCTTCAACAACTTCTACGTGGGCGAGCTCATTGTCGACGCGCGCAGCAGAGACGCGTTCGAGAACGAGACAATCCTTGGCGCGATTTCTATTCCTCCGGTCGCAGGCTGCACCTGCTTCGCAGACTTGGACAATGTGTGCACAGATAAGCAGAGCCTAGCGAGTCTGTCGCCGCGCAAGCGCACGCTGCGAGATATCGTTATCTTTGCAGACAGCGCGCAGATTAATGACAGCAAGTCGTGGATGTACACGCTGCTGCAGCTGCTGGTGGCTGACGGACTCGTTGCGAGCGTCAAGACGCTCGGCGACTGCTTTTCGGTGTTCAGCGGACGCTACCCTTTCTACACAACACAAGCAGTCTCTAGCAATAATGGCGTGATCCAGTCCGGGCAACACCGCGTGACATACCCGAATGAAATTGTCGATGGGTTCCTGTACCTCGGTAACATGTGGCAGGCAGAGTGTCAGCAGGTGATACACGATCTCGGAATCACGCACATCGTGAACGCGACGCTCGATCTGGGCAACGTGTTTGAAAGCAGCGGCGTGTTCTACCACGAAGTCAAAGTCAGAGACGAGTCAATGGCCGACATCAGCAGGTTCTTCGACTCGACATTCCACTTCATCAACCGAGCCAAGCACGCGGCGTCGCCGAGCTGGGTGACAGCCACAGGCGAGCGTCCAGCACTGCCATTTCGTGTGCTGGTGCACTGCACACAAGGAATTTCTCGCTCGGCGACGCTTGTGATCATGTATCTCATGCGCGCGAACCACTGGTCGCTCGTGCAGGCGTTCAACTACACACGCGCAGGGAGAGGGGTGATCATCCCGAACGAGGGCTTCTTGATCGCGCTGCTGAACGAAGAGCGGCGGCTGCACGGGTGCGAGAGCACCAGCGTCATCGAGAGCGAGTTCGATGCACTGCTGCAGGGCCGTATCTCGGACCGACCAGTCCCTCCACCCCGCCGAAACAGCAGCTGCGCATGCATGTGACTGAGGCAAGTGTTGACCAGCGAAAGGAGAAGAAGAAGAAAAAGCATGAACCACATCCCCCCACCCCCGCCTTCAAGGGTCGCACCTGGTAACCTGGAGGTTAATCATTTAACAATCAATATCAATAGTACCCGTTGTATGCTAGCCGAACGGACACTAGCCAACCTGGACAAAGCTTTTGGATGCCCATGCAGCCATGTGAACGCCACTCCCGCCTCTCGTCCAATCACTGGGATGAGATGCGATGAGGCACGCAGAGATGGATGCCTACGTGCGACTGTCCACAAACTGATTCATGCTCACGCAACGCAACGCAACGCCACGGCGTCACGAAGGATCACCGAGAGAGAGAAACGACACACATCCAAACACACACAACGATGCATATGCATACGCATACACATACATGCAGCACCTCCGCGGCGCTGTTGCCCGATCCTCGCAGCATTTTGGACGAGCAGCTGCTCCCACTCGCTCTCTTTCCTTTTGCATGGACTCCCGTGCGCGCAAGTAGTGCAGCAATTGCGGACTGTCTGGCGAGTCGCTCCCAAATGTGCGCACGCCGATACAAACTCCAAGTGAAGGAACGACAAGCTCTCCGGAAGAAAAATAGAGCGAGATAGAGCGAGAGCAGTTTTGTTTTGGTACATTGGCAAACAGCAGAAAAGAAGAACAACAAGAGAAAACAGGCAAAGATGCGAATTCGTTTCCCTTGGCGAGGTGTATCGATTTAAGCAGGTGTTTCAAGCAGATCTTGTACCAAAAATCATGTCTTTAAGCAGCCAGGATATCAACTCTTGCAGGTCACGCGTCGCAGTGAGCCGGTTTCACGTGGCTGTTCGGCAGGTCAGTTTCGGCCAATCAGCGGCGCGCGCTCTGATCTTGCTCTCTCCGGGCCGCGGAGAGACAAGCCGCGCACCGCCGCGCGCTCTCCGTCTCTTCAGCAAAAAACGTCAGACTGTGACTGTGTATGCGTAGGTGGGCGAAGCGGTGGTTTAGATACTGAACGACAGCACCAGCGTGAGGGTGGATTGACGGCAGTACTGGGTACTGTACCGAGCTGAGCCAGCCAGCAGTGAGCGAGCGAGAAAAGGCTAAAGGCTGGTGACCGCCGACGGACGTGTGCAGCACACACGCGCGCGTGAGCACCAGGCCGACGGACGCAACGCGGTCGTCACATCCAAGCATCTCCTCTACCAGTCTGTCAGTGAGTGAGTCTGGGTGCGTATTGACTCACGCCTCTTAGTCATCCAACCCAACGGCCACTGCTGTTAGTCGGGTGTAAGAAAGCGTTCTTCTTCTTTGTCTCTTCCCGCTCTTTCTTTCTGTGCGAAAGGAAGAGGAAGACGACGAACCAGAATAAGAAGAGAGAGAGAGAGAGAGAAGGCGAGCAAGCAAGCAGAGATCGACGTGAAGACATCACCCGTGTGAAGGCGGAGCGTGGGGCAAGACGAGTTCGAGCAAGACGCTCAGTTTCAGTGGCATCACGGCGGCACGCACTGCCCGCAGCGCAAGTTCAGCAGCAGCAGCAGGATCAGCAGCGCTGGACGCGACGACGCCGACTTCGACTTGCGCCTTTGCTGCAACACGACTCGGCGAGCCCAACAGCAGCAGCAGCAGCAACGCCACCACGACTACCAGCATTACCACGAGCAACAGCAGTAGCATGTCTGTTGGAGAAGAGCGCAAGAACAAGACCACACGACCAGAAGGCCCATCGCGCGCTGTCGAGGTGGAGCACGTCGAAGCACCAGTGTCACAGGCGATCATCGCGATGCCCAAGCGCCACGTGCGCACAGGGCGGGTGAATTGCCGATGGCTCTATAACCAGGTGCAGGCTGCGCGAGGACTGATCCTCATCGATGCGCGATCCAGAGAAGCTTTCGAAGAAGACACAATCCCGTCGTCGATCTCGATCCCGCCAATGGTCGACTGTTTTACACTCGACGACGTTGAGAAAGGCATGCTTGCAGAGCAGCGGTACCTGTTTACAGTGAAGCGACGCAAGTTGCGGGATGTCGTGCTCTTTGGAGAGACTGTGAAGAGCAAGAACAGCCGAGACCCGAGGAATGCGGATGCAGACGACAGCGAGAACTCGTGGCTGCGACATCTCGAGCGGTTGATCGTTGAAGACGGGCTAGTCACGAGCGTCAAGTCGCTCTTTGATGGCTTCATGACATTCAAGTACCGCTATCCGTTCTACACCACGTCAGCGATGCTGGATGAGATTGCGTTTGGCTTGACACGCACGCGCAGCGGCACCCACAACCTCAACTACCCGAATGAAATTCTAGAAGGCTTCCTGTTCCTCGGGAATATGTGGCACGCGCAGTCCAAGCAGGTGATCCAGAATCTCGGTATCACGCACATTGTGAACGCAAGCCTCGATGTGGAAAACGTGTTTGCGACCGAAGGCGTTCAGTACAAAGCAGTGAAGATCAAGGATCGCCCCGAAGCCGACATTTCCGTATTTTTCGACTCAGTGCATGAGTTTATCGAGTCTGCGAAGCGCACGTATCACGGCCGCGTGTTAGTACACTGCACGCAGGGCATCTCGCGGTCGGCGACACTGGTGATCATGTACCTCATGCGCGCCAACAACTGGTCTCTCGTGACGGCGGTGAATTTTGCAATGGCGAGTCGTGGTGTCGTGTACCCGAACGAAGGCTTTTTCCGCTCGCTCATGGCTGAAGAATTCCGACTGTACAAAGGCAACAGTATCACGCTCGAGGAAGTGGATTTACTCTTGCAACACCAAATCCCAGATCGCCCCGTGCCACTACAAATCCGACACCACAAGTCCGAGAATTGTTCGCAATGCAGCAAGATCTTTTCACTTCTCGAGTGGAAGCACAAGTGCAGCTACTGCAGGAAAGAGTTCTGCAGCAAGTGCACAAGCACCCGACTAGCGAATCCGGAGCGCGAGAAGCTTGTCACAGGTTTGGAAGAACAGCGAAAGCCTCGTCGTGTGTGTGACGTGTGCGTGAGTCGTCTTTGGAAGATCAACCTGCCTCGTCCGCGAATGGGGCTTCAGATGCGGAACCCGAAATGCAAGCATCTGAACGTGAATAGCCTGTCAACTTTCGGAAAGCCCGTGTGCATTTCGTACTTTGAAGGTACCGAGCCTCAAGTGATCCTCGACGTGATCAAGACTCGTTTCGAAGTCAAGACAAGCCAAATCGTTGACATCTCGACAGAGATCGGAGAACCAGTGGAGAATGTTGCTGAGCTTCCAGATGAATCAGTCGTTCTTGTTTCGATTGGAAAGGCAGGGAACGTCAAGGATTTCTCGCAACGAGGAAAGACTCGCAATCGAAACCAGTCGCACCAGCAGAACCTCGTGATGTCGCCTCGTGAGCGTGTTCTCCGAGGACGCTTCTCGTCGGAGGGGAACGTGGACGCACTGAACGAGCATGGAACAAAGCAGAAGGCCATCGACATTCGACGCACGAACTCGTTCCAGTTGGAACAGCTGGCAGCAGCGGAGCAGAACGACAAGAAATTTCGCGAGATGTGGAAGCTGTCGTTCCCGACGATGGGCGTGATCGAGCGCCAGGCGCTGCTAAAGATTAGAAACCCGGCGATCCTGACGGACGTCATGCTCGGCGTGAGCAGCCTGTCCTGTGGCGCCATGACGATTCAAGATTTCAACCGGAGGCTAGTTGAGCTAGGATACGCCGACTCCGACCGCGAGCTGGTCGTGGCGCTGCTGGACAAGTCTCGCCGCGCAAACGGCCTTAGTATGTGTTGAGTGCGTCCCCGTCGACAAGAGTGAACGACGACCCTGTAATTTGGAATAAAACAACTAAAGTCAAAGAAGAAGCAACGCACAACCTGTTTTCCTTAATTTACTCGTGTGTGTATTTGATGTGTTGCTGCCAATGTTGTTGCTGTTGGTTTCGCTGGCGTGAAAATATCATCATCTATGAAGTGTCCTAAGCTCATTCATGCTCTTAGAACGATGGCTGCTGTTTCTCGTTCGGGTACAAATACTCCGTGCCTTCCATCTTGATCCGACATCTGTGGACCGTGAGGCTGAACTGGAGTTTCGGGAGCATGCTCGTGTTCGAGTGCTTGGGGGTCAGGATTTGCGGAGGCGGATTCCTAAACACATAATAGAGAACAGCAAGTTGAGCTCTCTGAGAATCCAAGCACCAGAGACAGACTGCTTTAGTCATTGCACATGCATCATTACATACCGTGAGGATCCATTCAGAATCGTCGAGATTGCAAGCGCCGCGCCGACAGTGAGGCAGCACTTGTGGGACCAGTGGAACCCGTCGACTCCGTACAGCAGGTGCACAAAGAGGCACATGAGCAGGAAGCCGACGCTCGAGCCTTCGTCCGCCCATTCGACCCACTTGGGCAAGCCTTGCGAGCAGCTATCGTCCTTCTGGGTCGACTGCTTCCTGGCCTGGGACACCACTTTGCACGTCACAGACACTGGCGAACATCCAAACAAATTAGAGATTAGCCAACAAGTCGTGCAGGATCATCACAAGCAAATGGATGGATACCTTCGATTTCTGTTGGTGAGTCTGCATCGATCACTTCAATCCAGCAGGCTTGGCCAGCATCCCAGCTCCCCATAAGCGCTTGCGTGCCGATGCGACCGATGCCACCGTCTTGCAGCAAGATCACACACGCGCCGCCCTGCGGCACGACGCCGAGATCCAGCACTTCGCCCCACGCAACCTTGCGCTTGATCACTTCTTCCAGCGGCTTGGCGTCGCGCTCGTTCACACGCACGACCGAGATCATCGCGATCCGCGGAGGCGACGATTCCTGTTGATTGAGAAATAGGATGCTTTTATATTCTATCCCACGCAACGCAGTACACAGAGAACACACCACACAAGCCGCGGCGTGTGAGCAAAAAACAGAGACTTACGAACAGGGAGAAAAGTTCATGGTTCCTCGCCAGCAGCGTCGGACTGGGCATGGCCTCCACGAACGACGAGGTGCACTCACGTTGGTCAGTTTGCTCGGCCCGGAGCGCCTTGCGCTGCTCTTCGATCGCGATCGACCAGCTCTCGCACGTCGACGCCTCGCTCACGGACGTGCGCATCAAGAACGAGCGCGTTTCCTACGGATCCAACAGCAAGCATCAGCAGCACACTCATTAGCTAGAGCTCCACAACACGCATGCCCTAAGGCTTATGACAGCTTGCTCGTACCGTGGCAATCTCAAGGTAGTAGTGCTCCGTTCCAGGCTCGACCGCCGATCCGGGCACCTCGTCCTCGGGCATTGCGCGCACCGACTTGATCATCGACAGCGCCAGCTGCAGCTCGCGAGATCACAACCACACAGAAATACGCACACATAGATAGTCAGTAGCAACACACATATGCCAAGCGCTTGCGACGCCTTACGTCGTATTAGCAAGTAGCTCACAGTTCCGCGCTCTTCGCCGAGGAGCTCATGCTCCGTCACTTTGCGGAAGTAGTGTAACGCGTCGGGCGTGAGCAGGAAGAGCCGTGAGGCCCAGCCGCCGCGCACGGCGCCGTCGCGACGCTTCTCGAGCTGGCCGCAGAAGAGCACGCGGCCGTAGACGCCGTACTCCATCGCCATGGAGCAAGCGAGTCGAGTCGAGTCGAGCGAGATGGAGGGAGGAGCTTAATCAATGTGTCAATCGCGATTGCTTGCTCGCTTCTTTGTTGTTGTGGCCAAGTGTCGCGCTTTTTCTACACTTGCATTCAGTATGCACGACTCCCGCCCTATCTATCACGACTGTGACTACAGGCTGAGTACCGGTTTTGTACCGGTCCAGCTTCAACCTGACAAATACCGGTACACTACCGGTATTCTTAAAAGACAGTCCCTTGTTTTGTTTGTTTTGTGCTTTGTCTTGAGGATACCCTTGTGATGATGATGCACCTAATAATTCCTCAATCAAAGGGAAGAAGAACACGAGGAAGAAGACGAGCGAAGGACGGCGAGATGCTCTTCCTGGACAACGACAACAAGATCATCAAGGACGTGCTGGAAGGCCGCGTCGGCGAAAAGTGCGTCTTGCGATAAGGCTCTCTCGCTCTTTGCTAGCGGGCGGTATTGTGGTGTCGGTGCTATGTGAGTGAAAGAGTCGGATGCTGACGCTCGTGTGTGTGTTGTTCGCTTGCTTGTCTGTTTCTCTGAAGGGCTCCTCGCCCCGTGCAGCCGCTGGAGATCCGCCTCTGCGACTTTGACGGTATGAACTGAATGAGAAGGCAGCACAACGTATACGTGTGTCTGTGTGTCTGTGTATCTGTCTGTTGCTGTCGCTGTGTTTGTTCTGGGGGGGAAATGGAGCTGCTAATGACGAATCTTGGTTTGATTTTGTATAATGTTGAAGATGTGCAGTACGATGTCTCTATCGCGAACAACATGCTGTCGATCTCGATGGCGTACCCTCCGTACAAGCACTTGGAGGGGTAACAATGCAGCGTTGATGATTGCTTCAGTACAGCCTGCGTGTGTATGGTCTAACTCTGTGTGTGCTTGGTTTTTATGTCTCTGACAGATTGGGAGCGCAGCGTATGTTTGCCGCGACGTATCCAGAGTTCACGCTCGCAGCACCAAAGCCAGGGTTCGACTTTGCGCTCCAAGTTAATGTGGACGTGATCACTCCCACCAATGCCGGTACGATAAATGATAACAACATGCCTCACGTTGAAGATGGTGGGACTGCTCTGAGCAATTGACGCGAAGCTTAATCTCTCTCTCTCCTCGTAACGCATCAGCTTCGTTTATTGATCGCATCGCCTCGCTGAAGCGCAACATCCTGAGCGCGCCTTTCGAGCAGTGCTTTGAAGCGCTTGCGAACGGAACGAGCTCTGGGTTGGCGCCAGTGCAGATCCCGTTCCGTCGCAACGAGACGATGTACGTGCTCCCACAACAAGACCGCATTATCATCGTCTATTCGGTCTGCTTTGACGACAAGACCGACCAAGCGGTCGCGCGAGTCTTCCTGCAGGTTTGTTATTGCTGAGATCTTTTGTGCGGTTTTGTGTTTTATTATGAGCTTGTGTGTTTGTGTTGACAAGAATGCTGTTTTAAATCGTAGGAGTTTGTGGACACGCGTCGCACAGTCAACAACGCGCCGCCTGCTGCGTTCAGCAAAGATCCTCCGCTTGAGCTGCGCGGTGCTCCGGGTTTGCGTAACTCGACGGACCTCGTGGGTTACTTGAGCCTCACGATCTTCCCAGAGCACGTCAACACGTTCGAGAAGCGCAAGAAATCCGCGTCGCTCGTCCAGGGACTGCGCAACTACCTGCACTACCACATCAAGGCGTCCAAGACGTACTTGCACATCCGTATGCGCAAGCGCGTCGACCTGCTCCTGCAAGGTACGCCATGCCAGATCCACAATATGTTGTTTGTTGGTTTGTAGAATTAATTATGTTCATGCCGTTTTTTTGCTTCTGCTTTGTTTGTATAGTGCTCAACCGCGCCAAGCCGGAGAAGGATCCATCCAAGGCGAGCAAGAAGACCATCACTGGCCGAACGTTCGAGCGCGCGTAAGAGAAGTTTTTGCGTGAGAATCAAGAGAGCGAAGCTGTTCTCTCCACGAAAACGGCAAGCCACTGAGATGTGAGAGAACGACAAGAGAGAGAGAAGAGGACGAAGGTTTTCTTGAAGACTCGTGAAATGCAAAATGAAGAAAAGTAGAAACCCGAGCAAAAGAGAGAGAGAAAATGGACAAGTTGTGAAAGGCTGGATGGCCAAATCGTGAAGGCTGGCGATGCTGCTGTCGCTAAATGGAAAATACTTGCCAAACGAAAGCGTGCGATCATTTTCGTTTGCCTGTGAGTGGAATGAATTTAAGATAGACCAGGCTTTGTCAGATCACAAAATGACCAGCTTTTGACGAAACTATTTCAGCATATTAGCTACAATGCTTTCCGCCATACCTAGCCTCTTACCGCCTTTTTTGGGTGTTTCAAATAGGTTTTCGTCGAAACCTGGTATTTCGGAACGCGAGGAATATGTTTTGCTGCCTGTCGTATCAATTGGGCAGAATCGCAACCACAGCATTCCATCGATACAACATGCTGCTCAGCTCACTTCAGCGCCGTGCCGTGCGTGCTCCATCGTTCCTAAATGTATGCCGTCTGATCCTTCAGCAGCAGCAGCTCTTCAGCTCCCAGAGCGCTCCAGAGAACGCCAATACCGTCGCTGAGTTGTCGTCGACCACCGAGAAGAGTGACGACACCAGCGCACCTGCTGACCAAAAGAAGAAGAAAGCAAAGCTTCCGCAACCACCGACGCTACCACCCACGACCACGTGGAGCACGCTTGTGATCGGCGAGATCGTGGCGTTCCAGCCACACCCTGAGGCGGACCGACTCAATGTCTGCCAAGTGAACGTCGGCGACGCTGACAACTTGCTGCAGATCGTCTGCGGCGCACCGAACGTGCGCCAGGGTGCGCGCGTGCCCGTCGCGAAAGTGGGCTCCAAGCTCGCGCTGAAGGACCCAGAGAGCGGTGATGTGTACGTATTGTGTGCTATGTGTTGGTGTGTGTATGTGTATGTGCGTTATGTACCGATGGGCTATTTACTAACCAGTTGTGTATTGTACCCCCCATCTGGCGAAATGTGTGGTCCTCGTATGCACGCACACTCACAGCAAGCTCGTGAAGATCAAAAAGTCCAAGCTGCGCGGCGAGGTGTCGCAGGGCATGATCTGTTCCGAGGCGGAGCTTGGGCTCACGGACGTGAGCGACGGCATCCTGATCCTCGAAGACGACGCGCCGGTGGGCAGCCTCGTGCAAGACTGGGGGTCCATCGCAAGCCGGCTTGTCAAGCCATCGAGTGCGGAGCTCAAGCAAGAAGGAGACAAGCAGCAATAGAGCGATAGAGCGATAGATGAGGACATACAAGGGCGTATATACTATCCGTTTACAAATGCATGAAGGGAAAAAAAAGTTGTACAAAGGGTTTCAAAAACTACGACAGAAAGCGTGGGGGATGAACGAACGAAGCTCAACAAGGAGAAGAAGAATCCACACGACCATGGGCGGAACGTCGGCGGTAGCAGCAGCAAATTCTAATACACAGAGGCAATACGCAGGAGGACGGACGGACGACAGCCAGACGCAGCGGCGACACCAAGACGGAAGAAAGAACGCGACTCTCAAACGTCCACCAACGCCAGATACATACGAGCAGAGGCAACGGGGAGGAAGACGAAGACGAACGCGGAGAGAGGAGACAAAATTCTTGATCGAAGCGGGTTGACGGTCGTTCGTGGTGGATCGATCAATCGGTCGCACACACACGGAGGTAGTAGGAGGTTCGGGTAAAAATACAGGGACGACGGACGCAGCATAGGCAAACGCGGATCGCATCGACGACTGGAGGATCTTTTTCTCACTCTATCGGCGACGACGGGCGGGTGGGTGGTAGATGGATGTCGCCTCGTTGTTACCGCTTGCGCGGCATGTTGGCGACGCCGTCTAGGAACTCGACCGTCTGGTTGCCGACTGTCACGTGTAGGAAGCCAGTCGGCTGCTTGATCTCATAAATAGACAACTCGAGCGGCGTGGGTACGCCCGGCGACACCATGAGCAGCGGTTCCGAGGGGTGTCCCATGCTCATCTGGCGCTCCATGTGCTGCTGGTAGCTCTTCGCGAGCATCGGGTTGATAAACAACGGCGACGGCGCCGACGAGTAAATCGGCGATGAGTGGCGCTGGGTTTGCGCTTGGTGGTGGTACTGCTGCTGCTGTTGCTGCTGCTGATGCATGTACAGCGGCTTGCCCACGCTGCTTCCGTTGAGCAATCCGAGCGTCGCTCCTGGCGGCGGCGTCGCGTGACTCATGCCATTGTTGTTACTGCTGTTGCTGGACGGTGGAGGACCTCCCATCATGCTCCCGCCTCGCGTCGGAGGTGTGGACGGCAGCGGCACCTGGTGGCCATCGATCGCGAACGAGTTGTAGCGCAGGTGCATCGTCGGGTCGACGCTCGTCGTGTAGTGCGTGGGGCCGGCCGCGAACTGCTGGAACCGCGTGGGCGAGCTACTCGTACGGTAGATCGACGCCGCCATACTGAGGTATTCGTACTGCGTGCAGAAGAAGAAGAAAACGCTTGTAAGGTGGGAGGGAGGCTTGAGCCTTCGTCTCTATGACGCACCAACAGCAATATTGATCGTAATCGCTCGCTTGCTTTCCTTTGAGAATGGAGAAGTGAACCACAGAGCCGCACTCTGGTTTGCATTTTGTTTTGCCTTGTGTTTGGTAGGACGGACGGACGGACGGACGGCCGCCTCCGCCTGCTCCATAGTGAGCGCAAGAGAGAATGGCAGGCTCGGATTGGCTCGAGCTGGCTCAAAAGCTGTTCGATCCTTCGGCTCGGCTCGCACAAGAGCCACATCAATGCCAGTCTATACCAAAAACATACATTCAAATCTTGTTCAGCTACTATCAAATATCGAGATTATCTAATTTTTTGTTCAAGAAGGTGCATGTACTTGAGCTGAGTAGACCATATGCTAAAATTGTGTTTTTCTAAGGTATGATATGGATATGATGTGGCTTTGTCAACATGTGTGGCGCAATCAGGCACGGTGATGTTGGGTGTAGCCCTACCCTCTAAATAAAAGATTTTCATTTTCAGCTAATTAGAGTACATCAAAGTGTCCAGTCATGCGCTGCAATTGGTCGAAACCCTCCGAGAAGTATTAGGTCAGCCTGTTTTGTGTGGTCCACACAAAAAAGAACCCAGAAGAACAGGAACAAGGAAACGCAAGCCACACTGCTCTTGCAGGATTTGAACCAAAGCTTCAATCTCGAAATGCCGTCAAGCGCTCATTATCAGAAGCGAGAGGCGATGCAAATGGATGGTTTCCTTGTCTCGATAAGTGCGAGATGGAGCGGCTGACTGGGTGTTGGGCTGCTGATGACGACGCCCCTCTATTGCTGTGTGCAAAGGCTGCTGCTTTGCTCCACTCTCCAGAAGAATGGGCCGAGTCAGGCGCGTGCGGATGGAAAGAATTTGCTCTCTTGCCAACGTTGCGCACCACGACGTTAAAGAGCACTCCACCGGGAAAGAACGATGAATGAGTGCTCGATGGGGCAACGGCAGTTGCCAGCAGTAGGTAGAGCTCACACGACTGGTCTACTCAGCTCTGCGACGCGCGGCCATTTACAAAGTTGATCCTGCCGAAAGCTCTCACTTTTGCCGGCAAGCTCTGTCTCATTTATTGTCTGCATGCAGACAACGATGCGAGGAGAGTGCGGGAATTTTGGTGTATTGATTGCAGTGTTTTTTAATGAGAATCTTCATCTCATAGGTGCAACGCGAATGGGTTTGACAGTTTTACTACAGGATGGGTATCAACTAACCGATTGTGGAGCTTCAGATGCAAATGACAGCCTCACAAATCAAGATCACTAAGGCTCGGATGGCCATCAGGACGGCGTCCCTGCGGCCAGTGGAACTTGCGCTCATGCTCGCTAATCACAACGTCGTTGATCGACGCGTACCGCTTCGCCATGTACCCTTTCGCGTCAAACTCCCAGTTTTCATTGCCGTACGCGCGGTACCACTGGTTATTCCCGGCGTCCAGCCACTCGTACGCAAACCGCACTGCGATGCGGTTGCCGTCGAACGCGAAGAGCTCCTTGATCAGGCGGTACTCGCGCTCAACCTTCCACTTGCGCGTCAGGAACGCCTCGATCTCTTGTCGCCCGTTCACAAATTCGGAGCGGTTGCGCCACGCGCTGTCGATCGTGTACGCCTGTGCGACCTTCGCAGGATCGCGCGAGTTCCATGCGTCTTCCGCCGCGCGCACTTTGATCGCCGCGGTCTCGCGCGTGAACGGCGGCAGTGGCGCGCGAGGCGCTTCCTCGCTGCTGCTGCGCCTGCTGCTGTTGTAGAGCCTCGTAGTCGCGATTGCAGGAGCTTTCAGCAGCAGCGCGTGGGCTGGTCGACCGAGCGCATTCCGAGCCAGCGCCGTCCGCGCATTCTTCATCAGCACCACCATTCTGTTTCTATCTGATCTTCAAAATGATGTTCCAAACAATTCACAAAGCCAAATGGCAGTAGTACAGTAGTTTACTCCAACAGTGCGCTCTCTTTTAAGAGAGAGGAGATGTTTGTTTGTGTCTCGCTCTCTCCCCCTTTTTGGGTCCCTTGTGAATGGCGCAATTCGCATCACGAGAAGCGACGCAACGCAACGCACCACGCAAGCAAGCGCTGCTTAGCGGTTCCCCTTCTCTTCTCTTCTCTTCTCTCTCTATCTCTCTCTCTCGAGTAGTAGACCGAGCGTCTACACCCACACGCGCGTACCTTTGAGTGGAGTGAGTCAGCATGCTGGGGTCCAAGTCCGCGATGTTCAACAAGCTCTCGAGCGTGGTGCAGACCGCGGTCTCGGGCGCCGTGCAGGGCGTGCTGGGTGAGGAGTTCAACAAGCACTACGAAACGCCCAAGGACTGCACAGCGTCGGGCGGCCACGAGCTCAGCTGGAAGATCTTCCCCGCGGTGTCGCGCAAGAGCGGCCAAGAGGTGAGCATCTTCGTGTTCGACAAGGACGAGCTCAAGAAGTACAAGAACAAGGAGCACCAGGAGCGCATCCTCGAGGTACTCCGCCAGGAGATGAAGACGCTGCGCCTGCTGCGCCACCCGCACGTGCTCAAGGTTGAGGAGATCTTTGAAGAGAGCCGCCGCACGCTCAGCTTCGTCACGGAGCGCGTGACGTGCTCGCTCGCGAATGCGTGCAAGAACTTCACGAACGTTGTGAATGTGACCCCCGAGGTGCTCGAGATCGGGCTCACGGAGTTCGAAGTCGCATGCGGGTTCATGCACATCGGCGAGGCGCTGAGCTTCTTGCACCGCGAAGGACGCCGCGTGCACCTGAGTCTCGGTCCGCACAGTATATTTATTACCCCAAAGGGCGAATGGAAGCTCGGCGGCATGGGCTTTTGCCGCGTCGTGGAGCCGGGGCAGACGTCTCGCAGCGAATACTACTCGACCGACACTTCGACCGGTACGCGGAACCCGGCGACCGGCGCGTTTGAAGGGAGCTGGGAGCCGCCTCTCGAATACTGCGCGCCAGAGCTCGTGACCGAGCCTCGCTTGTTCAGCAGCAGTGCGGATATGTTTTCGCTCGGGCTCTTGGTCTACGAGCTTTTTGTGCCGCCTCGCGCCGATGGCGGACGCAACCCTGTGATCGACGTGCGCGATGGCAACAAGATGACGCATGGCTACAAGGTGCAGTCCCTGCATCCGATCACGTTCCCGTCGTCGATCCCCGTATCGCTGCACAACACGATCCGCTCGCTGCTCTCGCTGCAGCCGACGCAGCGTCCTGAGGCGCGCATGTTCTTGGCGTCGCAGTTCTTCGACTCGGGTCCGATCAAGACGCTACGCATGCTGCAGAGCCTGGTGGAGCAGGACCCGGCGTCGCAGGCGAAGTTCCTCACAACGCTCCCGGAAGAAATCGACGGCTTCTCGCCGCGTGTGCTACGCGACATGGTGATTCCGGGTCTACAGTCCGTGGTGATTAACAAGGCGGTCGCGCCGTTCGTGATCACACCGCTGCTCAAGATCGTCGCGAAGGTGGACAAGCACATCTTTGGCCACTCAATCGCGCCGATGATGATCCCGCTGCTCGCGATGACCGAGCCCGTGCAGTGCATGCTCATGTTCGTCTCGGAGCTTGAAGTGCTGATCCCGAAGGCGGAAGATGGCTACATCCGCGACCACATTGTCCCCATGCTGTGCCGCGCATTAGACAGCACGGTACCGGAGATTCTAGACACGGTGCTGAACAAGATCGTGGACCAGGCGAGTCTGTTCGAGTATCGGATCCTGAAATCCGTGATCCTGCCGCGCGTGAACAAGCTGATCTTGCAGCCGCCGCAGATGTCAGTACGTGTGAACGCGTTGCTGTGGATGGCCAAATCATTCCACGTGTTCGACAAGGACCTGCTCATCGAGAGCGTGATTCCGACGCTCCAGCAGACGCTGCAGGCGGACCACTCGCCCGCCGTGTGCATGTGCATTTTGGGCTGCTACGACAACTTAGGGAAGCATCTTGGCCCCGAGTTTGTCGCGAAGCTCATCATCCCGGCGGTTGCGCCTCTGCTATGGGAATCGACGCTCAATAACTCGCAATTCGACTTGGTGTGTGAGAAGATGCAGGACATGCTCAAGGCCGTCATCATGGAGCGCGACAAGGTGTTTACAGCCGAGAACTCGGTCAACAGTGTGTCGACCGGCGTCACGGCGGCCTCAGGGTTCTCGGAAGTCATCCGAGCCGCAGAAGCCTCAAAGGAGCGCGCGACAGGCGTCTCGGCGGTCAACAAGATGCTCTCGGAGGAATACGTCCCCGAGAAGAAACCCGAGGCGAGAAAGTCGGACGCGAAGAAGTCCGAGCCGTACTCGGACGACCCGTTCTACCTGGGCTCGCGCCGCACGCAGAGCGGGTCTGGGTACGAGGCTAGCAAGCGCAACAGCGAGTCGGGTAGCACGACTCGCGAAAGCGGCTCTTCTGAGCGCTCGGAGACCTTTTCGTCACGTCGACGAGCCGCGAAGAAAGGCAGCAGCTCGCGCTCAAGTCGTCGCGAGAAGGACGACGGCAACGCAGATCTACTCAACATTTCGTCCACAAGTGGTGGCTCCAGTGGCGGCAACGGACTGCTGGACCTGGGCGGCATGCAGTCGAGTCTGCCAGCAGCTACTTCTGGCTCGAACGACCTCTTTAACGGCATGAACCTGGGCGGCTCCTCTTCGTCTGTTGGTGCTATCGGCGCACCATCGTATCCGAGTCAGAACTCGATGTCCTCCTTCCAGGGAAACCCGATGGGTGGACAGCAAGCGCCGATGATGAACTACGGCAACCAGAACGGCTCCGGTATGGGCGGCGGAGCGTCGTACAACCCAGCGATGATGCAGATGACTCCGTACGGACTAGGAGGACAGCAAGCACCTCCACAGCAGCAACAAGGTTATATGAGCGGCAGCGGAGGCTTTGGAGCCACCAACAACGGCATGATGATGATGGGGAACAACAGCAACAACAGCAACAACAGTCTCGCAGGTCCAGGTCAGATGTTGCAGATCCAGGCGGCGCCAGGAGCCTTCGATCCATACCAGCAGCAACAGCAGCAGTCCAGGGACCCGTGGAGCGCGTTTGACGGACTTTAGATCGCATTCTTTTTTGCTTTTAGTTGGTTTTCTTTTTTCTCTTGAATGTCATGATGGAAGCATGGTGATTGATGCATTTTCGCTAGATATGATTTGAAAATGGTTGACAGAAATGCTACTCCTCATAACTTTGGTTGAGAATGGAATCTTATAAGCTTGGTTGTTGATGAGTAGCACTGCTATTGAAGTGCATGCATGGTTTGTATGGACAAGCGGATAGCATTGCGAAGATTGGAGAAAAAGGGGAAAGTGGTGGATATTTTGTTCCTCATGTTGTTATTCATGTTAGAATCGCAGCAAAGCCAGCAAGTGAACTAAGTAGGTAGCTAAAGAGCAACTTAGAGCGCGTGGCCGAACTTGGCGAGCGTTGGCTTGAGCTCGGTGTGCTCGGCGAACACCTTGGCCTCGGCCTCGGCGAGACGCTTCTGCTGCGCGAGCTTGCGCTTGTAGTAGGCGTCGGACTTGAGCACACGCTTGGCCTCGAGGCGCGCCACGAGGTCCTTGTTCTTCCAGCCGACCTCCGACGCGAGCTTGCCCACGACGGTGAAGCGGCGCGAAGCCTTCAGACGGAGCGCGCGGAGGGCATCAGGGATGACCATGCGCTTCTGCTTGTCGTATGGCGACGGGATACCGTCGAACACCTGGAGATACAATACAAGAACAGCGTTAGATATGGGGAACCTTGGTGGACTGGAGAGGCTTGGACTGGGAACATCGAGGCGTACCTTCAAGCGCTGGAGAGCGGCGGCGCCACGGGCGGTCTTGTGTGGAAGCATGCCACGGATGGTGCGCCACAACATGCGGGAAGGAGCGCGGTAGTGCACTGGACCCTTCTTTGGGTTGGTGGCGGTACGCTTGTTCAAGAACTGCAGGAACTTGACTTTGTTGCGCACGTCTGTTGAGTTGGTGTATTGCAAAAGCAAGCATTCACGTTAGCGAACGACAGCCTTCACAGCACACAGACAGACGGCATGACACACAGCTATTTCACATCATCATCATTTGCATCTGATGGTGACGCTCCACAGGGTGCCTGCACACAGCGACTTTTGCATGTTTTGGATACCGCGAACGAGTTGCGATCCCTTCTCTCAATTTCGTCGTCTACGGGACGTCTTCTCCCACTCCACAAGACGCCACTCACACACTCCAAAACAGAAAGAACAATCATATGCAGCTCACACACTCGAGTCACGGCATCCAATACCCACAAAAGCCACCTGGACAGGCACACCGGCTTCGCATCCCATACAAGACACACACACAGGGGTATACACACACACCAGTAGCATACACACAGCACAGCAGCATTCCATATCCAGCAGCACATTCAGTACACGAGGCACACAAACACACACAACACTGGACGACGACGCTGTCAACTGGAGGCTGGTAGCAGTGAGCGTGCGATTGATCGACCGACGGACCAACTGACTGCACAGACGCATGCATTCTCTGACGCCAACTTGGATGAGCAAGCCGTCACTGGAGAACTTGAGTGCCCTGTGGGTCTGCTGGTCTGATCTCTCCTCAGAAGAGATCGTGTTGCCGTTTATACGCGTCGAACAAATCGCTGCTACTGCCACTTCATCTCCTGCTGTCGACACACACAAAGGCGCTTGCGTCGTCGTCATCCTGCACTGTCTGCCTGTGTGTCTGCGCTTGATGCTGGTGGGCGCTGGACTTGAATTGCTGCTGGTGATCGGCTGATCTGCTCTTCTACGTGATACATTTGAATTGAATTTGTTCACGTACGCGATCCGGAGATTTCGAGTTGCTCGCAACGGACAGCGACGACGTGCTGGCCCTGGAGCAGCTCCTTGGCGACAAGCGAGGCCAGACGACCAAGCAAGTGGCCGCGGCAATCAACAACGACAGGCTTCTCAAACACCATTTTTGCACGAGGAAATGAGGAAATGGAGAATTTTGGTTCGCAGCGGCATCTGCCACAGCCGCCCGTCCGTCCATCAGGCGCCAGCGAGCATGCGCGCCATGCGCGTCCAGCAGCGCCAAAGCTGTGCGGGCCACCCGTCCCGGTCCAGCAAATGGTATATTTATAGCCAATGAGAGTATTGGATTTGTTGAAAATGGAGACCGGTCCGGACCGGTTAGGGATAGGCTTTTATGTTGTTATTGATATGCTGTGTAAATGATACTAGAGTGTAGATGATGTGGAGTTTTTGGGCATTTACATACTTGGATCAATCATATATCCTGTACAAATCAATACATGCTGCTGTATAAAGTGCAAACAATCAAAACCGCTAAATCAATTATCACAGGTGTGTTTGGAGACAATTTTTGCCATTTTGCCTGCACGATTCGATGCGGAAATAATTGAGCGGTAGCAATGACGCTCATGCACGCGACACCGATGCGCGCTGGCGCCGCGGACGCGCCTGCCAAGCCCATCCGGATCTTCGAGGTGCCTTACTACATGTCTGTGAGTTCCACTTGAATCTTACTGAACTGCCTTGCTTACGTCTCCCTCCATACTCTTGTCTTTCCAAGTGGGATGTTGGCTCCTCCACTCCATCAGGCACCGGGTTATACGACAATGACGGACGAGCCAACACGAGCACGAGCAGCAGCGCCACCAAGAGCTACAACTATCGACCCCACGAATACAATGCGGCTGTGGAAGCTGGTGGCGATCCGGCTGCTGCGGGTGTCGCCACGAGTCCCCAGAGCGTGGCGCTCGCATCCGCGTTCAAGAAGCGCTCGCAGGCGCACTGGGAGGAAGTCAAGAAGCTGCGCGCCGACCCGATTCTGCCCGAGTTCGAGCGCCTGGCGTTGGAGATCGCAGCAAAGAAGCAGAGTGAGGGCAGCAGCAGCACCATCGCGGCGGTAGAGTTCACATCGAAAGCTGCTGTAGGTGGTGAAGACAGCAGCGCTCCGGCAGTCGATGTCTTTCGCATCCGATCCAAGCAGTCGTGGCAGAAGCAGCGAGAAGAGCTGCGCTCGCAGGCTGCCGAAATCGAATTGAAGAGCGGTAGACAAAGCGTTGATACTAACGCCACTGCTGATACAAGTGAGAGCCTCGCATTGAAACTGCACCGCCGAGGCTACGGACTGGACAGTAGCAGCACTCGCCAAGAGAAGAAGCCTCAGGATGAGGTAACTGCTACATCGACGCCACCGCTCTCCAGCTCGTTCCGAGATGCCTCGCGTGACGCGTGGCTGGCAGCAAAAGCGCTGCGATCCGAATTGCCCGCGGATGTCTTTGCTGGCACCGGTACGTCGTTGTATTGGATCGGCTACAGGAACAGACAGCTGCATATGGATCAGGTAGCGTCGGGCTGTTTACCTAATGAGCAAACCTCTGTCATCTTTCTGTTTGTATGTAGAGATGCACGAGAAGCAGCTCGCGTTCAAGAAGCGACTCGAAGAGTTCTACACCAAGCACAACCCAGCCAAACTAGGCGACATCGAGCGCACGCTCGAGGCGTTTAAGGGCCGAGAAGAGGAGCTTTTCGCGAAACTGCATGAGAAGTACGTGGCAAACGCTCAAACTTCGCTCGCATCACGAAAGAAAAAGTTCATCACGAGCAACCGCCACCCGAAAGTGTTCATGGACATCGCGATCGGCGACAAGCAAGTTGGACGTATCGTGATGCGGCTATTGGACGACGAAGTTCCGCTCACGGCCGAGAACTTTCGCTGCCTGTGCACGGGTGAAAAGGTTCGTGACTATTACAGGTGAAGCTTTGAGGCTCTCGCGTTTTGTGTTGGGCATCTTGACTAAACGTGGTCGTGTGGATGTGAACCTTTGTTGTGAGCAGGGAGTTGGACCGTTGTCAACGACGCCACTGCACTTCAAGGGCTCGAAGTTCCATCGCGTGATCAAGGACTTTGTGGTCCAGGGCGGAGGTGAGTGGACGTCAACGTTTAGTGATGCATCTGAAGAATATGGTTGAGTTTCGAGTGACTTACTGTCGAGAAATGGTTGCGGATGCATGTAGACTTCACTGTCGGAGACGGCACCGGTGGGCTCAGTATTTACGGCCGCACACCTCACGGCGACCTGTGGGGGAAGTTCAAGGACGAGAAGTTCCTACCGCACGACGACGTCGGACTTTTATCCATGGCGAACAACGGCAAGAACCGCAACGGGTCCCAGGTATGTGGTGATGTGGCTTTTGGATACTGTACTCTACCAGGTTGTACTGAGCTGTCGCTGACAATGTTGTCGCGTATTTCGCAGTTTTTCATCACAACAAAGGCGAATCTAACGAACTTGGACGGCAAGCACGTGGTCTTTGGCGAAGTGATCGAAGGTCTCGACGTCGTGGAGTTGATGCAGAACGTTGAAGTGAACAAAACGAAGAATAACAAGCCACTCGCGCACAACGAGGTGACGATCGTGGACTGCGGCCAATTGGCATAGTACACCAATGACAATAAAATCATTGGAGATGTTTCCAAGAAGACGATGAAGGAGAATTGCATTGTAGGTGATATCGAAGAGATTGAGAAGCAGCGCTACAGTACCCTGGTGTCGCTAGAAGAGTAAGTGCGCAAGATCCTTTTTCACGACCACCTTGTGCTTCCCGTCTTTGTCCAGGTTTGCGCTGCTGCTCTCTTGAGCCGTGGCGCCACCCGTGCGAACTCGGAGCTTGTGCAGTCCGCTCGACATCTCCGCTCGTCGCGTGTAGCACGAGCGCTCCAGTGCCGAAGTTACCTGTCCACTCTTGCAGTGAGCCCCACCGCCATACGATCCTGCTGCCACCACGTTGTCATCGACAAAGTCTGCCACCTCGATACTAGAACCACCTTTTCGACTTCCTCTCGTGGACAAAGCACACGCCGTAGCTTTGGTGCTGCTGCAGCTCTGCACTCCTGTTGTTCGACAATCCTGTGGGACTACCTTGTCCCTTTTGTGTAGTTGCTGCTGCTTTGTGTCGTTGTTGAGTTCTGTCAAGCGGCTGTCGAGTTTTTCCAGAGACTGGCGCAGTTTGTCTTCCTCGGCTGAGAGTAGATCATCGTCGTCGTCTTCTTCTTCTTCTGGGCAGGCAAAATGGACGTGGGCTTGCGCTTTTGCAGAAGACTTGCTGGAACAGTCCACGTTCGCTCTCACCGGTACTTCAGGAGGCTGCAACTTCACTGGCATTGCCTTCGAAGTTCTCAGATTCGCTTGGAGATCAACTGGAGGTGATGAATGCGCGCGAGCGGTGGCTACATTGCTGGATGCGATCGCAGAAGCGGAGATCAATGGGGCTTTCGTAGCGTACCGCTCGGGTGGTTTGAGGTACGACTGGGCGACAGGCGCGGACGACCGACTTGGCGTTGCTTCAGCGTGCGACTTGGTTATAGCAGACGCTTGCTCGCGTGGCCAAAGAGCTCGTGCTGGGGGAGGAGGTTTATGCCGTTCTGATGGTCGAGGCTCCTGTTTGACCATCAGAGAAGGCGAAGCGGCGACAGGATGCTTTGATAGTGGTTGCGCTTTCGATGAGTGATCACAGCCACCCATTTCGAGCGCGTCGTTGATTAGCACCTGATTGTTCGTGCAGTTACCAGGAGCTGATGGCCTCGCTCCCTGAGGTGAAAAGACTGAGGTGGAGTTCTTTGACAGAGTACCACGATGCTTAGCATCTCGGATAAACGCTTGGCTGCTCGACTGAGCAACAACGGTGGTGGCGGCAGAATTGACAGATTGGTCCTTCACGAACGCTGTGTCCTTCCCCATCTGTCGCCGTCGCCGCACTAGGTTGCTCGTCCACGCGTCTCCATCGTCATCACCACTTGCGCCAGCACCACGGCTACTATGACCAGTCTCGCCAAGTGAGCCTTGTCCGCTTTGTGTAATTCTGGCAGTCTGTTTATCGAGTTGCTGTTCTTGAGCTGACTTGGGTCCAGAAAGTGAGATATCCGCTGACTTATGTGAATCTCCTCTCGCCTTCTGAGGTCTCGGCAGTTCCGCGATCGACATGGAGAGGTCCAAGCTATCTCTCAGTCGCATCTTAGATTTCTTTGCAGCTCTGAGGCGTCTCGGACATAGGTCTGCGCGTCCTGAAACTCTGGTCTCATCGTCGCTGGGGAGCGAGTTGGTGGTATTCGAGTCGCAATCGCTGGTGTCATCTTCACTGTCGGATCCATGCGATGACAAACCGGCTTCGTTCAGCTCAAACTCGGAGGCTGTGGCAGGAGCGACCGCCGGTTGCTCTTGGAGAGGACGTGATAGAGCAGCAGTCTGGGTGTGTGCGTGCGCTGCGTGAAGACGATTGCTGCGCCGCTGTCGCATGCGCGCGAGCTGCGCCTCCACAGCCTCCAGGTCGTACCCATCTTCGTCCGCCATCTCGTACGCGTTCTGAAACCTTTCACCTCGTGCAGGATCTGACCAAATGAAGCTTTAAAGCGCAGCAGATGTGAGCAGTTACAGTCCGGTTGACAAAGGCGAATGGCTACATTTGGCAATGAAGCTTTCCATTCACTTATTTTGTGACTTTTCCATCAAGAGCTTTATTTATGTAAAGACTCACAGAAAAAAGCTTTTTTTGTGTGAAAAGACCTTTGCGCACTTTTTTGTGCTTGTGCTGATTTACTGAGTAAATCAAATGTGTGCTCAAATCCCTTTTTATGTACGGTGTCATCAAGCTCAGAGGGGCCACTATTCAGGGCTCGAACGCACTTTTTCATTCACATTAAAAATAAGCAAATTCGAAATTATAAAGGATATCGATTTTTTAGGGTGATATTTTAGTGTGGCCCACGCAATGCAATTGTCGCCACACTACTTAGTGTGAACCACGTGAATCTTGCAAAATGATCTGTTTGCCCAATCAGTCAGCCAAACTAACCACACCACCAGAAGAATCCTCACCAGCTCATCTGAGCTCCCCAAGCAAACAGCCAAGCAACGTGTGATCAGGCGCGAAGCTCGATCTTTCGGACTCTCCCATTCCGCAACTCGCCGCTCCGCACACAAGAGAGAGAGAGAAGATGCTGAGCTCCACGCTGCGCGCTGCCTCTATGTCGAGACGCGCCGTAGCTGCTGCCGCCACCCGCTCGAGCGTCGCACGCGGCTTCAGCTCCACGACCACCATCAACGACAACGGTGTGCAGATCAACCGCACGAGCGCGCGCATCACGCAGCCCAAGGCGCAGGGCGCGTCGCAGGCCATGCTCTACGGCACGGGCATGACCGAGGAGGACATGAACAAGGCGCAAGTCGGCATCGCCAGCATGTGGTGGGAAGGTAACCCGTGCAACATGCACTTACTCGACCTCGCTGAGCAGGTGAAGAAGGGCGTACAGGACGCCGGTCTCGTTGGCATGCGCTTCAACACCATCGGCGTCAGCGACGGCATCAGCATGGGCACGGAGGGCATGAGCTACAGTCTACAGTCGCGCGACCTGATCGCCGACTCGATCGAGACCGTCATGGGCGGCCAGTGGTACGACGCCAACATCTGTATCCCGGGCTGTGACAAGAACATGCCGGGCTGCGTGATTGCCATGGCGCGCGTGAACCGCCCGTCGCTGATGGTGTACGGTGGCACGATCCGTGCGGGCTGCTCCAAGAGCGGCCAGCAACTGGACATCGTGTCGGCTTTCCAGGCGTACGGCGAGTACATTGCCAACCGCATCACGGAAGAGGAGCGTCAGGACATCATCCGCAACGCGTGCCCAGGTGCTGGCGCCTGTGGTGGCATGTACACGGCCAACACGATGGCGACGGCGATTGAGACCCTTGGTCTGAGTCTGCCGTTCTCGTCCAGCTTCCCTGCGAACTCGAGCGACAAGATGACCGAGTGCCTGAGCGCCGGCGAAGCCATCAAGGTGCTCTTGGAGAAGGACATCAAGCCGCTCGATATCTTGACCCGTGAAGCGTTCAACAACGCGATCGCGGTCGTGATGGCGCTCGGTGGCTCGACCAATGCGGTGTTGCATTTGATCGCGATTGCGCGTGCGGCGGGCATCCCGCTGACGATCGACGACTTTGAAGCGATCAGTGAGAAGGTGCCGTTCCTCGCGGATCTCAAGCCGAGTGGTGCGTACGTGATGGAAGACATCCACCGCATCGGTGGTACCCCTGCGGTGCTCAAGTACCTCATGAAAAAGGGACTGATCGAGGGCGACTGCCTCACCGTCACAGGCAAGACGCTCGGCGAGAACATCCGCAACGTGCCAGACCTTAGCGACGGCCACAAGATCATCCACGCGGTCGAGCGACCTTTGAAGGAGAGCGGCCACATTCGCATCCTCAAGGGTGACCTGGCCCCAGAGGGCTCTGTCGCCAAGATCACAGGCAAGGAAGGACTAGTGTTCACGGGCTCGGCCAAGGTGTACGACTGCGAAGAAGACATGCTCTTGTCGCTGGAGCGCGGCGAGATCACGAAGGGAAGCGTGGTGATCATCCGTTACGAAGGACCAAAGGGCGGCCCGGGCATGCCTGAAATGCGTACGTGCTCATCGAATTGGTCTTTTGATCTTATATATTGCTGAAGTGACTCACTAACTGGATTTCTTGTTTTGCTCTCTTGTTTATAACAGTCACTCCGACCTCGGCCATCATGGGTGCCGGTCTCGGCAAGGACGTGGCGATGCTCACGGACGGTCGCTTCTCGGGCGGCTCGCACGGCTTCATCATCGGCCACATCACGCCAGAGGCGCAGGTGGGCGGCCCGATCGCGCTCGTGGAGGACGGCGACAAGATTGTCGTAGACGCGGAGAACAACCGCATCGATCTCGTGGATGTGACTGTCGAGCAGCTCGCGGAGCGCAAGAAGAAGTGGGTGGCGCCGCCACTCAAGGCCACGCGCGGCACGCTCTACAAGTACATCAAGAACGTCAAATCGGCGTCGGAAGGCTGCGTGACTGACGAATAGGTTGTGCGTGAGTCGTTCGTTGTATATCCTCTGAAGCAAGACACAAGACAGCATGCGATTGATGGTGATAGGAAGACTATGTTTTAAAATATGTTAGCATTGCGGCGTCTTTGTGGTCGTGGTCATCGGCAAGCGCAAGGAAGATTCGATGCGCGACGGACTCGGATGAAGAGAAGCACGAGGTGGAGTTCTAATGGAGAGAGGCTGAGAAAAAAACCAAGAAGATGAAGAGCTAAGTTATGCAATAGGTGTGCACGCTATCAGTTATCGCTCCACAGGTTTTGGGTGTCTTCTGTTGTCTGCTGTCTTGAGTGTTAGATTTTTTTATGTTGTGCTGCGCGTGGTATCCTCTTCGTTAGATTGTCGATGTAGTTGTCAAGCTGGTGAGAAACAACCTCGCTCTCCGGACCCGACTTCTGACAGACGAAGAGATGTCTATCAGGGAGATCTCCATGATCAAGTTCATCCGAGCGCAAAAGCGCGAGCACAAGTTAAGAGTAAGTTTTCCTTGCTTGTTGCACATTTTTTGTGGATGTGCCCGCTAACTCTTTGCTTCTCTTCTATTTGCCACTTGTCCAGAACCTATCGATCAAACAAAATCAGGGCTGATGGTAAGAAGTCTTTCATATGGTGAGAAATACTGTCGAGCACTCTTGAAAACTCTGATTGTTGTTTGCGTTTTGTTTGTTTGTAGGGTCAACCAATTTGTCAGTTAACGCTATTCTCTCTAGCCAAGAGAATACTGTCGTGATGGTCGGCACCCGACTTGCACAAAAGTACCTGGTGAAGTTCGAGGTACTCTGGGACAGTGGAGGCTTGTTCCCGTGCTACAAAGTCTTCCCTCCAAGGAAAGTCTGGAGGCTGAGTAGAGTGTCGAGATCCAAGCCGAAGAAATTCAGAGCCAAGGCTAAACTGAAACCCAAACCGAAAGCAAAAGCTAGAAACTCACCACCCAGGACGCCAGCGAAAAGAACTGTCAACTCCGATGCCGTGGGCCCACCCACCAAAAAGGCATGAATGAATCCCCTCTTGCTCCAGCAAGAGTTTATTGATTTTGTCAATCTCATCTATTAGTCAAACAGCTGACGCCAGTAGGACGCCAGTTAAAAAAGGAACTCAGCCGAGCTTTTGAAGGCTTGTTTTGCTTGATATGTTAATACTCGCGAATCTCAAAATATGGTTCCTCGCTCGCTTTTAAAAGTGAGGCACCGTACGGCGACGGGGATCTCAGCCATCGATCTCCGCTCTTGTGCTTGATCAGTTCTACATTCGCTCGCATCTGCACACTTGTTCAATTTGCAACTCAAGCGAACGGGGAACATGGCGGAGCCACCTCCACGCCTCAAGCGAACGCGCTCGGGGAACATGAAGGAGCCACCGCCAAAACCGACCTATCGCAGCGTCAAGACGAGCCTCAAGAGCATCGTCAAGAACAATCTCGTCATAGAGAAGCTAACCGATGCCGCGTTCCGGGCCAACAGCATCATGATCCACGCGCTCCAGCTGCTCCAGCTGTACCTGCTTCACTGTTGCGACGTGGGTGACGAGCTGCCTAAGCTCGACAGACGGTTCGTGACCTCAGTGATGAAAGTGCTCTACAAGGCGCCTTCCACGGGCAGCCCTCCAAGCGCCGAGACGCAGATCATCATGGATACGCTCAAGGACTTCTACGAGCAGCACTACAAGGCGTACATGTCGGAGGCGCTCAGCTGCGAACACATGAACACAGTGATCAAATACCTCTCGACCGACGTGATCACCATGTACGAGAACAACATCAAGCAGAACTACATCGAGTATGTCGAGCGGTACGTCAACGTATCGTGGCGCAAGAAGAAGCTGGTTGACATCATCA